>JANHFM010006348.1:0-10516 GCA_032468115.1 Grayia smithii
ATGCCCACAGAACCGGTTGGGAAAATTTTTACATTTCATCCCTGGTATGCATATACTGTAAAACAGTATAGCTGTTTTAAGTGTGTGTCCATCCCGTTCTCTCCCCGCCCTTGAAAGGGACAAAATAAAAATCTACTTAGGTTTTAGTAGTATGGTTTCCAAAAAATGTAACTGGGTGAAGACTAATTTAGGAATGATGTTGCACTACTTCAGAACTCCATAACAACGCTACATTTCACAACATAGAATCATTTAGAGAGCCACTGAGCACATTCAGTGGGGTCATTTCTCAGCACAGATTTCACAGCTGCAACATTCAGAAGGTTTTACTTTAAATTAGGAGATATGGTTTCCAGACACATTACCTATCAACCAGGGGTGGGTTCCACTTACCTTTACTAACAGTTTGCAACTGAAGCGTGTACGCTTCCGCGCATGCGCAAATCGACCATGATGACGTCAGGGTGGGTGGGCGGAGCCTCCTATCGGTTTTACTACCGGTTCTATAGAATCGGACAGAACCAGGAGCAACCCACCACTGCTGTCAACCCCTCATTTCCCTCTTAAAATATTACACAGTTTTACTTTTAATGATGTAAAGAAGAACCATTTACTGAAGACAATTTGTATTGAATTATCAATTTATTCTATTACAAGATAGGTTCAATATCCAGAAGTACCATGAAGGCTTGAACACTGGGATGTATCTAACAAAATGAAATTTAAGTGTAAAAAAAGTAAGGTTTGCACTTAGGCAAGAAAAACCAAATGCACAGGTATAGAATAGGTGGAGCCTGGCTCTGTAACAGTAACTGTGAGAGGAATCTAGGAGATCTAGCGGAGAACCACCTAAATATGAGCCAGCAGTGTGCTGCAGCTGCCAAAAAAAACCCCCCAGTGAAGTCCTGGATTGCATTAATAGAGGAATAGAAACAAGATCACATGAAGTGTTAGTATCCCTTTATAATGTAAGACCACATTTGGAATACTGCATTATAAAAAAAGATGTTGATATTCCAGAAAAAGTGCAGAGAAGAGCAACAAAGATGATTAGGGGGCTGGAACAGGGGTGGGTTCTACTTACCTTTACTACCGGTTCTGATGATGCACGCGCGTTGTGCGTGCTTGGCGCGCAAGGATGCTCCGCGCATGCACAGTAACTTTTTTTTGAGGAAAAAACCCTCAAAAAAGGATTCTGCGCATGTGCGGAGCACGTGGATCACAGAGAACGGTAAGTACGTGGGTGCGTGGGTGGGCCCAGCTCCCGGTTACGGAGAACCGGTTCGGTGACTTCACAGCGCCACCGCTACCGGATCGTGCAAACCGGCCCGAACTCGGAGCAGGCCACCATTGGGCTGGAGACTAAAACATAAGAACAACAGTTGCAGGAATTGGGTTTAGTCTAGTGAAAAGAAGGACTAGGATGACATAATAGCAGTATTCTAGTATTCGAGGAGCTGCCACAAAGAAAAAAGGGGCAATTCTCCAACACACCAGAAGGCAAGATAAGCAATGGATGGAAACTAATCAAGGAGAGAACCACCCTAGAACTAAGGAAAAATTTCCTGATAGTAAGAACAATTATCCAGTTGAATACCTTGCTTCAAGAAGATGCACCATCACTGGAGCTTTTAATAATAAATGAGATAGATATTTGTCTGAAATGGTATAAGATCTGCTTGATCAGGGGGTTATAGTAGAAGACTCCCAAGTTCTTTTCTGTTATTCTGACTCAACAGCAATAACTGTGAAAGGGATCTAGGAGTTCTAGTGGACAACCACTTAAATATGAATCAGCAGTGTGCTACAGCTGCCAAAATGCAGTCAATGAGCTGAGTCATGCAATCATAGTTTGGATAGAATCAAGATCAGAATAACAGAGTTGGAAGGGACCTTGGAGGTCTTCTAGTCCAACTCCATGCTCAAACAGGAGACCGTGTACTATTTCAGACAATGGTTGTCCAGTCTCTTTTTAAAAGCTCCCTATGATGGAGCGCACACAACTTCTGAAGGCAATCCATTCCATTAGTTTATTGTTCCCACTGTCAGGAAATTTCTCCTTAGATCTAGGTTGCTTCTTTTTTTGATTAGTTTCCATCAATTGTTTCTCATCTTATCTCTGGTGCTTTAGAAAATAGATTGACCTTTTCTTTCCGACAACCCCTCAGATATTGGAACATTGCTATCATGATGTCCCTAGTCCTTCTTTTCAATAGACTAGACATACCCAATTCCTGCAACCTTTGTTCATGTTTTAGCCACCAGCACCTTAATCATTTTTGTTGCTCTTTGTCTGCACACTTTCTAGAGTCTCAACGTATTTTTTTAATATTGTAGCCACCAAAACTGGATGCAGAATTCCAAGTTTATGTCTTAGCAAGGCCTTATAAAGCAGTACTAACAATTCATGTGATCTTGATTCTATCTCTCTGTTAATGCAGCCTAGGATTGCATTGGCTTTTTTTGGCAGCTTCAGCACACTGCTGGCTTATATTTAAATGGTTAACTAGTAGGACTCTTAAGACCTGTCTCACAGTTACTGCTATTGAGCCAGGTTTCATCTAATCTGTACCTGTACATTTGATTTTTCTTGCCTAAATGATAAAAACTTTCAGTGATGGAGCACCCACAACTTCTGGAGGCAAGCCCGAAGTTAAACTCATTACGGTTACAGTTCTTGAAACTGTTCATCATATGTTTTAACCTCCAACCCCTAATCATCTTTGTTGGAAGGAAGAGAACCAGTAGTAAAGGTAAGTAGAACCCACCCTTGAATACAACTCAACCTACGGTTTGGGTTACATGGGGTTGCAATATTTTTTTCCCACTGTTGGGAAATCATAGGAAATTAAATGGTATATAATCCACTCTCCTATGTATTCCATTCCCCTACTCCTCATGTGCTGAGAACAGAATTGGGATGTGTGCATAATGGGAGAGGAGAAGACGGCAACTACACAAGTAGAGGTGTGAATTCTTAAAATTAAATTTCGGCCCAAGTGCTATCTTGAGTTCTGGGAGGTACACTTCAAGCTATATGTACTTGGGCTTATAAACGTGTACTGTCCATGAAGCCCATGAATTATCTCTACAGCTCTGTTTGGAACTGACACTAAAGTGTTTGGTTCACCCTGGAACATGTAAAAATGAAGACAAAAACAAAACAACCTCTATGTGACAACTCAGTCCCAGCTCAAAAGGAGCTTTGGGATTTTATAATGCTGGCTGAGCTGAATGAACTGGCTTGTTTTTGAAACTATAGTGAGGCCCATCTTTTCTTTAAAGCACAGCAGATTTGTGGAACTTGTTGACAGACTGCCAACTGGTTGACAGGAACTCCCATCTCATCTTGCCTCTTACTTTCTTCAGACCTTATCAGGTGGTTTGATGTCTTTTCAGATTTCCTGGAATTCTTCAGTATTTAATCAGATAAATACACACATAATGAAACATAGATGGGAAAGGGGATAAATAAGCTCAAGCAAAATACTTCGCTTTCTTTGTGAATGGCATGGCAGTGACTGAATCTTTTTACATTATTCCATTGTATCCTGGCTTTATTATTTTTTATAAAGAGCTATTTTTACAAATAACATTAGGCTAGAAAACAAGAGACTGAATTTAAGTCCCACCTTAGCCAAGAAAACCAGCTGGTTGACTTTGGACCAGTCATTCTCTCCCAGTCCAACCTACTTCATAGGGTTTTGTGCAGAAAATAGGAGGAAGATTTCCAAAAGTTTCACAGCTGATTTTCATGACTAAGGCAGAACTTGAACTCGCAGCTTCCTGCTTTCTAGCCTGGTGCTTTAATCCTAGACCAAATTGGTTCTCTTCATAGTGAGAATCATGATTTTTGTTCTTTGTTTTGATGTTGGCAAGTTTGATCATGGATTGTTTTTCAATTGCTTTTTAGGTATGGGAATTGGAAATGGTCCCAGTAAATAATTTGTCAATTTCTGAATATTTATACTTAATTCCAGTCAGTACACCAGGGGTGAAATCCAGCAGGTTCTAACAGGTTCTGGAGAAACTTTGAAATTTTGAGTAGTGGAAATTTTGAGTAGTTCAGAGAACTGGCAAGAGTGGGGTGGGAATGGAGATTTTGCAGTATCCTTCCCCTTCCACACCCACGCCCACAGAACCGGTAGGGAAAAATTTTGGATTTCACCCCTGCAGTACACATAAGGAATTAGGAATAAGACAGTACTTCTTTGGCAAACTATATCTGTATTGTTTGTTTGTTATTTATTTCATTCAGAGAAATAGCAAATACATGACAACTCTTTCACATGTAAAAATCTGATTTCATTAGACCTGAATTGACAAACATGAAATTCTCTCCCATTCATTGGAACATTGCCAAATGTCCAAACATAATATAAGGGCAATAGGGGCGTTAGATATTCATAGGATAAGGGTGACAAAAATGCTGAGTTTTAATTTTTAATTTTGCTGGACATTGATGAGGATGTCCTATGTTCCCCGACTTTGTCTCCTGAATTCCTTGCTGATTTGGCTTTTCTGCAGAAGTGAGTATCCCCTCCTTTCCCCTGTGGTGAAATCATTTTGACCAACATTTACAAATTGCTCTATCCCCTGATGATTAAGGTGAGATGAAATATCGTGCAAAATCCTGGCAGGGAGGTAGAGTGGAGGGTGTATAGTGCAAAGGGAAGGAAGAGGAAATTCTTGGCTTCATTGTCTGAAAAGCCATTTAATCTGTGTCAGGAAAAGCCTTTAGTGATCCAACAACTGCTTTGGTAATTGTGGTGAAGAATATATGGGTGTGGATGTACATATATGCAGGCCAATAAAGAATTCTATGCTTTTAACTGAAAGTATATTAAAATCACAGAAAATGTGCAGATCCCTAAGAATGGAACGTATGTGTGTAAATGTTATATTTTTGACAGGTTGTCTGTTACTAAAATTACTATCGCTATCAACATCATCAATAAGAAAGGTATGTTTGTACAGGAAAAAACATTACTGTGACCATTATATTTGGGGGTTTTAAAAGCCACTTTGTTCCCTTTGCCTTGGAACTACACATATACTTCAAATTATATAATTATAAATACTCAAAATCATTAGCTTTGGTTCTAGCACAACAATAGAGGTCTTTAGTTACCAAGATAACTGAAGAAATCAGGGTTTCAAAGCTCTGGGTTAGAGGCGGGATAAGGAGTAGAACAAAAAGTTCTTCTTTTAAGTAGAATTAGTTTCAAAGAAATGAAAACAAAGTGGACCAAATGAACCTTCCTACTTTTTCTAGCCGTTGTGCAGACGTAAACAAGATATGAACAATTAAAACATTGCATTAGTGGAGACTAGGCTGAAGTGCTCCCACTAGATTTTTGTTTTCTTACTGCCAAATTATGTCTTCTCTCACACGTTCAGCTATGCTCAGAGAGCAAAGGCCTGAAAATCAAAGCTTTAGATAAAAGCTCCATGATAATAACTGATTATTAAGGCTGTTACTCAAAGAATGGTTCTTTAGAGAGCAAAGGATTTAGGAGGTCTAAGTAAAAGAATAAGTGTAGTAGTGCCTTAGCCTAAGGAAGTTCTGCAGCTGTTAGTGTGAAACAAGGATATTTATTGCCATGGAAGATAAGGATTAGCAGTTTAGAGACCCTTTCTATACTGCAAGTTGCCAAAAGTCATCTTGCTTTGAGAATCAAAAAAATATTCTAAAGAAGTTAAATTAAAATGTGATTTTATAGCTACTTGTTCTTGACCTTTGAAGGTTATATATAATTTGTTTCTTTGATCATAGGTTTTTTTAAAAAATAGCAACAATAGGTTGCTTTATATCTTTCCCACCTTCCACCAAGTCATTGGATCGAGAGAAAAAAGGAAAAAAATTCCAAATTAAGAAATGGTTTGATGATTACAGTGAAGCCAATAGATTCCTTGAAAATTTCCACAGATTATTGTACTTACATTTTAATTCTGAAAAGCAAACAAAGTAAAAAGGGTAAGTACATCAGGTTATGGAACAGGCTCAAACAATGAAAGGCAAGTTGATGGTTCTGTAATACTTGTGCAAAGACTTTTTCTCCTTTATTTCAAAGGTGTTATAGGACAGAGCTATAATGACCTTTATCTTATAGGTAAGCAAAATACGTGCTTGTTTCTAGAAACAAGAAAAAGTCTTTTGCAGCAGACAAATAATATCCTGTTCTTCTCACCCTTGCTTTACATCTTTTCAAATTTCTAATGCAATATCATCCACACTTAACTAAAAGCTATTCTAAGAGTTATGTTGCTTGGTCACTATAATGTAAGTAAGAAGTAGTTAAAGTGCTAGTTTGTTATCCAGGGTCCAAACTAGTAGCAGGATTCAAGGCCTTGTGAACAAGGGAAAGCACAGGTTTGAACATTTACAGAAAAATATTAACCAAGAGAAGCCACAGAGAAAAACCTTCACAGTTTGGAAGCCAGAGTTTGGAGTCATCAGCGGAAGAAAAACAAATCTGTTAAACTGGAGGTAATAACCATATAGGGCAGTTTGCAGAACTTGGAATGAGTTGACATGAGTACAACATAAGCCAGTCAAAATGTAAGAAGACTTAGATGATCGGAACAGGAGCAATAAGTAGTTCAGTCAAAATGATGAATGATAATTTTACACAAAGCTGAGGCTTATTGCATTCTACTGTACTATCAAACCTCACTCCTAGAAAATTTAGAAAATTGGCTAGACTATCTTCTGTTTTAAAAGTGCAAGGACCATCTTTTTGCATGCTGCAACCATCATTTGCTGATTGTGGATTTGACTTGGCCAATATATGCCCATTTTTCTCATCATTTTAAAATGATCTATGATTTATGTAGGGATTTTAATTCTTCTCTTGCATAGCCATAAGACAAATTGGGACTCTTGACAATTTTGATAAGCTAACTAATTCTGCATATGAATTGTTTCACTTCCTGTGGAGCAATCAGCCATAGTAGCTCTTCATGGGCACAAATTCCACTGTATGAAGCTTCTACCTTTAAAATTCCGCTTCAAAGCAGCAGCCTTCCATTTCCCTAACAGTGGCTGATTAGGTTGTAGTTTCTTCCTTCATATATTACAAAAAGGTAACAATAATATAGTGATAGATGTGGGGGCAGCACACCAACAGCCTCTTCATTGACTGACCATGCCAGGAGCCATGGCCAGCACCAGAAGAGATGCTTAGGTCAGTTGCTAGACAGCATGATGATAATTATTTCAGGGGGAGTGCAGCAAGCAGACACTTGTGGAAGTGAAAATTAGAAGGCAATCTATGCTTATCGTTGCTTCATGAAATAAAAGCTTGAAGAACAGATAGTCCTTATTTAGTGATTGATTTCTTTAATGACTATCCACAGTTATGATGTCCAAGGAAATGTAACTTTATGACCAATTCACATTTACAACCTTTGAAGATATGTAAAGCAAAGGAAAGCAGAAGTGAGATCATAAGCACAGGTGTGGTTACCTACTGCTTCGCTAAACAACCAAGATGCCAGTTCTAATTGTGGTTATTAACTGACCCCTATCTATTCTATATTGAGAACGAGGAAGGAAAATCACTGCACCCATCACTGAAGTTCCACAAATTCTTTACTAACAATAATTCTCTTACCTGCATTCCAGGAGAACAGGAAAGGGGAAGAAAAGGAACCAGTCACTTGGTACACTGCACACCCACTCTTGGTGCTGAAGAAGCTAAATTGCTTTGCTACCTTTCACTGGTTCCTGAGGAGGAAGGATAAGGCAAGAGCTGTCTGTAATGATGATATAGCTACTTTATAAGGGAGGAAAACAAAACAAATAAAAAAGTAAATGTTGTAGAAATATTTGCTGCAAAATAAATCTGGAGCTGCTTAAAAACTGGATCTGAATCCTGAAACAGAAGTGCTTTAATCACACAATGACAACAATAATAAATCTTCAATTCGATTTACAGCCTGGGAGTGGTAAAAACTTAACAGTTCAAGTCCTAACCAAGAACCTAAGAGCTATTAAGATAATGTCTGAGTATATACTGTAGGTAGTTCTGAATAAGGTGGGATTTTTTGCAGTCAGAATATTCAGGTCTGATAAGCTCAAAATTTCCATGTATCTAGGCAGCCCTTTGGGTACTCCTCCAAGGGCTCCTATTACTATTGGTACAACCCAGGGGTGGGTTCTACTTACCTGTCCTACCGGTTCTAAAGGCTTTGCATGTGGTCGGGGCGCGTGGAGCACGCATCTGGCGCGCATGTATGCACCAAACAGGCACTCCTGCGCATGCGCAGAAGCTTTTTTTGGCCAAAAGTCAAAAAAGGTTTTCTGCGCATGCGCACAAGCGCACTCCAGGCGCTACACAACCGGGCCGGTAAGTACGGGTGCGTGGGGGGGGCGTGGTCTGGAACGCGTAGAACCGGTTCGGTTCTACGTCATCGCTACTGGATCGCGTGAACCAGACCGAACCGGGGGCAACCCACCACTGGTACAACCATCGATTTCTTCCTCCACAATTGCTCAACTCAACTTCTATTTGCAGATCGCAATATTCCGTTATTTTTTCTAGCTGTTTCTCCTCAATTTATGCATCATGTGGCATTGCAATATCAATGAACCAGACTTTTCTTTTCCACAATAGTGATGTCAGGGGTGCTGTGGGCCAGATGTTGGACTGTTTGCATTTGAAAGTTCCACAAGATCTTGACCTCTTCATTTTCAGGAATTTTGTCAATTTGGGTGTTGCCAGTAATTTTTGCTGCATTCTAACCCAAAGGTCTGGCAAAGCTTTCAATGTATAATTTTGGCAACTTGATCATGATGTTGTAGAAAATCAGTCTCTGAAATTTTGCTGCAGCCACTGGTAAGGGATTCACTGTTTCATTTTTCTCATTGCATAAGCAACATTTACTCTTGCTATTGACATATCAAATTTTTGCTTTCATGAAATTAGTCTGCAAGACTTGTTCTTCAGCAAACAAAATGAAGTCTTCAGTTTCTTTCTTCATCACTCCTGATCTCAACTATCTCCATGTTAGCTTTGTATCTACCTTTCCTTCAATGTCCTTCAGATATGTGCATAGGTTTCCTTTTCCGGTTAGAAACTTTATGCTCAGTTGTTTCCTTTTGATATTCTGCTTTCAATTTTGTTGTTTTTAAGAGGTTTCCCTTTTTCGCCTCCTTCAGCACAGGCTCTTTTGCTTTCTTAATATAGTCGTTGCTGTGTTTTTCTTCTTCCGCAGTTTGTTTCACCTCTAAGAGTCCTCTGTCTCCCTGAGATTTAAGCAGTTGCAATCAATATTACTTTTTGAGTGTAGAGCAGGGGAGTCAAACTGGTGGCCTACGGGCCAGATGCGTCATGTGCAGGCCAAACCCACCCTGGCTCCGACAAACACAAAAAACATTGCAATATGTCACAATACATCATGTAACACGATTGAGTTTGACACCCATGGTATGAAGAGCATGATGCCATGTCATTAGTTTTTTTGTTTTTCTATCAAGTTCTAGCTGAATCCAATCAATTACTCCAGCTGAGTATTGTATTACAGGCACTGCCCAGGTAGTAATTGTCTTTATGGTATTTCCCCCATTCAGCTTGGATCTCAAGATTTTCCAGACTCACTTTATGTATTTTGTTGAAGTAGCTTCCTTGATTTGATAGTTGTTGTTGTTGTTGTTAATCATCATCACACAGACAACCTGATGTTCAGTTTGGCATTTTTGACTACCTATTGAGTCCTTACCAAAGACCTGGGATAGGCAGATGTGGATGTGTGATGGTGTTACATATATTGTTGCAGGATGGAAGCTGTTCCCAGTAAAGCCAACTTTTCTGATTGACAGAGGGTGAATTCGTCAATGCCAATGGTGTTCACATGGGAACAGTGTTTTGGGAAGTTTTTAATCTTAAATTGAATTCATAACATCCCCAGAAATAAAACTGAAGATAGTGGATCTCTAGATCTGCGATATCATTATTACAAGTTCCTCTGTGATTCCTAAACTCTTACTCATCTTCCTCTTCTGTTCTCCTGTCTGTACCTGGATTAAGAAGGTTAGTGCAATGCCCTGTTCCAGGGGTGAAATGCTACCAGTTCGGGCCAGTTTTCCCAAACCGGTAGTAAAAAAATGCTACGGGTTCACTGAACCGGTAGTAAAAAAAAATGTAAAAAAAAAAAGTTCCCACAATTGCACATCGCTCAGCTGATCTTCAGAACTTTTTTTTTTTTCTTTTTAAGCATTTTTTTTACTACCGGTTCTCTGGAAAAATGCTTTAAAAAGAAAAAAAAAAGTTCTGATGATTGTACATTGCCCAGCTGATATTCGGAACTTTTTAAAAAAAACTTTTAAAGCATTTTTTTACTACCGGTTCTCCGGAACTTGTAGTAAAAAATGCTTTAAAAAGTAAAAAAAAAAAAAAGATTCCAACGATCGCGTGTAACTCAGCTGATCTTCAGAACTTTTTTTTTTTAACTTTTTAAGCATTTTTTAAAAAATGCTTTAAAAAGGTAAAAAAAAAGTTTATGAGGTTCACAG
>JANHFM010006348.1:29336-48623 GCA_032468115.1 Grayia smithii
GGAGGAAGGGGAAGAGAGAGAGAGCGAAAGAGAGAAAGAGAGGGTGAGAAACTTCCTCACTCCCCACAGGATTTCTTCCTTTTTCTTGCTCTTAATGTTTAAGATTGAAGCACATTTTTGCATATTTTCTTTGTGGCATCTTTTAATTCTTAAAATTAATACATGTTAGTTAAGCAGTGCAGATGTTAACAGTGCCTTAGGGCTGTCTGTCTTGGGTCTGGTTTTGCACAGGGAGAGAGGCAGTGTCTGCTTCCAACAGCTTGACGTTCCCTGCTCTTCCCTCTGCCCTGACTGCCCATTTGGAGCTTTCTCTTGGATTTCACAACCAAGTTGACTGAGTGAATAAAAAATTGCCAAGTTGAGGCACCCTGGGCCTTGTAAAGCTGCAGGGCTGCAAACGGCACTCTGTTGCTGGCAGGCAGGGTGACCTGAGATGGCCGTCCTGGGGTTACAGAGGTTCTGGTAATTCTGAATGGGTGGGGAACTGGGAAGGAGAAGTTAGTCTCACTAAAGCAAGGCCCCCGGGAACAGGGCTTGCTCCTGAATCTCATTTTTCACATGTCTCCTGCACTCTCACTACTAGCCCCGTAAGAGGAAAGGAGGTGCTTCCTGTTATTCTGATTCAAATCTCAAGCTGGTCACAGGACAGAAGCAGACTGACTATGCTTCAGAGTGGCATGCTGTACAAGATGGATGGCCATGCTCTGCTCTTGAGACTACTTTTCCTGATTTCCCTAGGTAAGTGGTTCTCCATGTTGGGTAAGATATGGCACAGGATGCTTGGGGCAGTGCGGCACTGGAGAGCTCATAGCAGCTTTGGTCTCTGGACTCACCCAGATAGTTCATCTTGGACAGGTTGGAATGACATTTTAGGGAATCTGAGGGGATGGTTGGACTTCGGAATCCAATGCTCAGATCTTTCTGTGATCCTGCTTCTTACCTGAATGGACTCCATATTGTAGGTCTAGCCCTACCTTCTGCTCTCTGCATGTGCCCCACCCAATTTATTTACTTATTCCTTCATTATTTTTCCTGATCCCACATCATCAGTATTTATTTTCTGCTTCAAAGAACCAGTGAGGGTATTTTACAGATATAAAATCCTAAGAATTGAGATGCCCTCTTGTCCCTCCCTTCAGTTTTGCTTATATTCCTCCATCCCTCCATAGGAAGAATGCCAGCCTTTGACACACCATGTTTCTCTATATCCAAGCTGTATTAAGCCTTTGGCAGAATTTGTGAAACCACTTGCATTCTGACCCTAGCTGAAATGGGAATGAATCAGTGTCTTGTGAAATACTTGTGGTTCTTTTTCTTCTTTTCTTTTTGTCTGCAGAAACATGATTTCAAAGAAGAAATGAAAGAAATAGGTAGTTTGCTTTAGTGTGGCCTTCCATGTATGGAGACATACATGGAAGGTTACATTAGTTTCCTGTTAAAATGGTTTGACATTGTGCAGGAGATGCATTTTCCTACCATACGGGTGTGAAGGGGTAAAGGACCTCTGTTGCTGGCCAGATCCATTTACTGATTCTCCTAATCCTTCTTAGACATCAATTTATGGGATCCAAATTACAATTTGTCAAAAGTAGAGATCAGATGTATTTTCTTATAGAACTGATATGTTCAGAATGGCACAAAGAAGTAATCCAAATGATACACTTCACAGTTTCAAATCCGACAACTGCTACACATTACTGTGGGGAGAATGCATAAAACAGCAAATAAACACATTTTATAGAGTTATGCAGAACCTCTTAACACAAGATGTTGCTTTTCATTATAGCAATTACTCAAACCCAGAGAAGGGTTTGTATATGTCTCGGGCAAAAATCAGTGGGTTAAGTAATATGGAACAAAGCAAATTAGTTTGGCCCACTGACAAAGTCCCCAAACACAGAGTCAGGTATGTCTTTATTAGGACCAATATGTTCAAAATCATAACAAATAAGTCCAATGTTTTAAATTATGTTAAGGACAATGTGGTCAGAGGCTTAAAAAAGAGTGGAAAAGTGCATACAACATATAGAATGCTGGTTACACCTTATTTTGGGGGGTGGGGTGGAAAAACCCCATTTTCATAATTTTTGAAAATCTACTTGGTATAATGTAATTCATTCAACTCTGCATCTCCTTCTCTACTTTACTATATGACTCCAACAATGCATGCTTCAAAGAATCAGTATTAAATGTACTTTTGGACTCATTTTCCTTTCCCCACTTTTTGTGGCCTTATCTTGATTAATTAAGAGTTCAGTCTTGGAAAACTGGCATAATTATGTCTATGTTAGGCTCTTTGTAATGAAAACATTGACTGAGGATTTAGAGTTAAAATCATACAATGACATCCAATAGCACAAGGCAAATTGAGGTAAAGGCTATTTTAGGTAGAGAAGAGAGGATAGAGGATCGTTATGGTTAATGTTTTCTCTGGGGTAGGATTCTGCTCCTCATTGTTACCCCAACTCAATATTCCAAAGTTGTTTGTGAGTTTGCACTTAACCTATCTTGAACTTTTAATAGGATTTTCTGCCCCCACCCCCAATGGTTTCAGTAAGTCTGGACTTCTTAATTCTAAATTTCTAATAGTTAGAATTTTTCCTGAGATTATTTTTACATTGTCTCCGTTTTCTCTCAAATCTAGTGGCTGTTACCCTTCATGCTTATTCTGGGACAACCATACCTCCCGAAAGTGGTACCTTCTCTTTCAAGAATCTAAATTTTACAATTCAGGAAGTTAAAGGTAAGCTACAAATGAAAGGGGATAAAGAATTTGGGTAAAGGGATAAATCTGGGTTTATCCCATGATATAGAATGGAGGAAGAAATGAATCTTGTTTGGATAGCTTTGCTTATTTTAGATAGCAGAGGGCTGAACTAAAAAAATTGCACCTACAAGATGTGGCAATGGGCACTGATCTGAAAAAACTTTTGGAAAGATTCAGAAGGATGAAACTTTAAATAGCTGTTAATCATGACAGGTTATTTATCATGACAGGTTGCTTCTTTAGTCCAGGATCAGAAACAACATGCCAATGACTATTAGAGGGGGCTGTCATATTCTATACGGGGGCTTTCTTGTGTTTGAAAAACAGGATGCTGGGCTAGATAGGCCTTTAATTTAATGCATGTGGGATAGTAGTAGGTTTCAAATTCCGTTGCTACCGGTTTGCTCGTGGACGCACGCACGCTCTCACATGCACACAACTTCTGTGCATGTGCAGAGACGTCCAGGCAGGTGGGCAGAGCCTCCCACTGTTACCGGTTCGCTCGATCCGGGGCGAACCGGTAGCAACCCACCACTTATGTGGGACCCTTCTGATAAATTGCCAATTTTGATGGGAATTCTGCTAATACTTTGGGATTCTAATGATAAAACAAAAAATATTGTTTTCAGAGAAACCATGGGTTTACCCATGTAGTTTAATTTGTGCTGATTTGCTGTTTCCTTCTTTCATGTCCAGAAGCTGATAGGGTGGTACACTGAATCTTATTTCAGTGCTGAGAATATCTTCTACTCTACCTGGAGAGAAGCACATCCATTTAGAAAGCATATGACAGTGAATAGCTTATGCAGTTCTAGCCCATAATAGAAAGAATAAGCAGGGTGGCTCAAGAGAAATGGTCTGATCCTGCCAGAGTTGCTTTCAACATCTACTACCTGTGATAGCCCTCACATTGTACCTAATGAAGGAAGTATTTACATAATACACTGGGAACTAGATGTTTCTTTTTATAAACTACTTTTATTTATTTAAGACAATTTCCCTCCTAACAATGGGCATGTTAATTTCTTTCTAAGAACCTACAGGAACTTGAAGCTGATAGAGCTTCCCTAAGATGCAAACATCTTTGAATTTTGAGGTTATACTTTTATGCTTGAAATATTTGTCATTATTATGAAATACTCTCGAAGGAATGAGAAAATATTGAAGATGGCCATCCCCAGAGGCCTCTGCAAAAGGGGCAATGGACAAAAGCAGAACTATGCTGGGGCAATGCCAGCTCCACCCGTTGTACATGTATCTTGATGTCAATCGCACATATATAAAAGAGACAGCTTGTGTCACAATAGCGCAATGATGGGGTTCAAGGTGCTGTTCTCAGAAAAGATTACTTGGAAACCAGCAACAAAATAAAGAGGAAAAACTGATACTAGATTTCTCCCAATGTCAAGTGTTTTTCCTCAACATATTGTTCTTATGATCCCTTGAATGCCAGCTCCCAAACCGTAGAATTATTTCCTCAAGAATTCTTTATATCAAGAGGATTCTATCATCATTATTTTCCTTCCTTACCACAATTGTTACAATCATCCAATCTTACTCAGTCTGGAATAATTTTGTAGTTGCAACTCCATTCCTCTACTTTCTGATGATCTGGGGAAAGTTTTTACACATTTATTAACTAAGATTATTTTGAAAGCTTCAGTTAAAATTGAAAAAAGATATGTGCAATTAGTTTGCTTCCAACTACCTGGTGGAAATTTTGTGCTGTGATGAAATAAAATAATAAATAGCCTTCAGTGTTTGTAAAGACAAGCCTGAAATGGGGTTAAGTAATCCTCCTTGCCTGAGTCAAATCAGAAGGAGAACTTGGGGATAGTTTATTAGTTTTGATGGGGAATAGATCAGAATTTCTACTAAACACCTTTCTCCATTCCTCAGAGACTTCTAGCAGTAGATGACCCAGGTAGATTTCTTTCTATCTCACATCTCAGGGTAATTTCTTACATTTTACTTCTTTTCCATTCTAGATTTCATCTACAAATACCATACCAAACAGTGTTGGGATTTGTTTACTGAGAAGATGGCCAATATCAGCAAAACATATTGGTGCGATTGGAAAACTATACGCAGGTACAGGAGAGTTTCACCTTTTACTGACTATGGGAAAGGGTAGGCTTGCGATTTAAATCAGGAAGCAGATTGTATGATTTTATAATAAAGTTTTGTAATATTTGTATCAGAAGAACATGAAGATATTTTCTTAAATTATAGTGTACAGGTAGTCCTCATTTAACGGCAGACTCGATTAGCAGCCATTCCCATTTGTTACAGTGATGATAATGTATCTTTATGACCAATCTTTTATGACCTTCACAGATCAAAGGAAAGTTGAAATAAGATCATAAGCACAGTCATAGTTTCATCTGGCAACCATTTCACTTAATGGTCAAATTACCAATCCCAATTATAATCATGAATCATAGACTATCTGTTATGTATTACATTTTCTTATTTCAGATATTTAAACAATATTTTTGTAAGCAACTTTTTTCCAAATTAATTGGTGGCATTCAGGCTACATTTATCATAGTTAGGTTTAACTGAAATTAGTGCGATTAGGTAGCATCAGTGGTGGGTTGCTCCCTGTTTGGGCTGGTTCGCGCGATCTGGTAATGGTGACTCTGTGATGTCACTGAACTGGTTCTCCACGAACGGTGGGAGCTGGGCCCACGAACGGTGGGAGCTGGGCCCACCCGCGCGCCTGTACTTACTGTTCTGTGCGCTCTGCGCATGCACAGAACACTTTTTTGAGGCTTTAAAAAAAAAAAGCTACTGCGTATGTGCGGAGTGTCTGTTTGGTGCGCGCACGCGCGAAGCACGCACACACACCAATCACACACCAAGCGTGCATCATCAGAACCGGTAGTAAAGGTAAGTAGAACCCATCCCTGCAATAATGAAATGTGAGGATGACCTTGGAAGATTATCCAGGGAAAGAAGTGCTGCTTAGGGAACCATCTGATAAAAGGGAGAGAGGCCCACAGCTGAGCATAGACAGAGAAGGAATCATAGAAAAGACCTGCCCTACCTAATCCAGTAGTAAAAAAAAAAAAAAGCAGTGGGAAATGATACTTTCAGACTTGGAAAATTGTGTTAATGTAGTCTTACAATAAAGTAGAATTAGTTCATCTATTCATGTTTCCTGTCTGGTCTACATGGGAAGCTGACACCTGTCCTGTTCACTTTTTTGTCCTGGTCTCACAGATGTTTTTGCCATCTCTGTTCCATTCAAAATGAGTGGTAGAAAACAGAGATGGGTTTCAGCAGCTTCTGACCAGTTCTGGAGAACCGGTAGCGGAAATTTTGAGTAGTTCGGAGAACCGATAGTAAAAATTCTGACTGGCCCCGCCACCATCTATTCTCGGTCTCCCAAATCCTAGCTGATTGGGAGGAAATGGGGATTTTGTAATAACCTTCCCCTGAAGTGGGGAGGGAATGGAGATTTTACAGTATCCTTCCCCTGCCATGCCCACCAAGCCACACCCATCAAGCCATGCCATGCCATGCCCACCAAGCCATACCCACAGAACCGATAGTAAATTTTTTTGAAACCTACCATTGGTAAAAAGGATTTTTTCTAAGAATAAGTCAAGCTCAAGTCTGTCTCTTTTCTGATAAAAGTGTAGTTATACCAAATTAACCAAACTGAATGTATTCAGAAACATTCTGTTATAATACTTGTTAGAATAAAACTAGTACTAATGTGGGAATTTTTAATGGGTTGTGTTATGTTTGTATCTTTTCATCTTTTGCTGAAGAAAAGATGAAATGTTGCATTCTAAAATAAGCTTAATGGCAGTTGAAGTACCTACCGTAGCATAGTGCACTATCTGACTCATGGAGCTGATGTTTACTGCAATATTTTACTGCTTACGTTTAATAGTTTACTGCTATTTTTTCCTTGAGATGCTCCCTCTTGCTTGGATCGATTCCTCAAGGACAAAAGAACTAACAATGTTTTCATTATTTTGACAATTGTAATCCTAAAAAGTTTTACAATATGGAGCAAGTAGTAAAGATAGGTCATCTAATATTGGGTAAAACAAAATAATAACTATATTTTTTGGCCAGTAGATATATGGGGGCAAAAAAGGAAATTGCAAGCTGAAATTCTGAATTTTGATATTGAAATCTGAATATCTTAGAAATATTTCTTTAAAACTCACAAAAAACTGTCCCAATTCATATTAAAAACATTAACAAGGTCCCTTCTATTAAACAATGTCATCCTTGTTGGACCTGGGATCATGTATTTTCTGGGGCAGCAGCTGCCCTATGAAACATCACCACTCTGGAGATTTGAATGGCCCTAACCTTGTTAGCTTTTTGTAAGGCTACTGGCTACTCTCCCAGGCATTTGGGCTGGATGCTTAGGTTAGCATTGCTGGCTAATGCTGGTTGATGTACAGAGCAGAGGGAACAGCTTTGAAGGCAAGAGGAAGAGCTGCTACCAAGGCAATAGTCAAATAAAAGATCCTGAGTCTGGGCCAAGAAAGTAACTTGGGAAATTGTCTCAGATGAGACTTTCCCTAGTTCATGCATGGATAAAGGGAGGGAGAGACAAGCACATTCAGACTTAGAAAGATTCTGTTATTTATACTTGCTAGAATTAAAATAGTACTAATTTTGGGATTTTTAATGGTTTGTGCTGTGTTTGTGATTTTTAACATAGTTGTCACTTATTATTTTTAACGGTGTGTTTCAGTAGTGGGTTCCACTTACCTCCGCTACCAGTTTGGAACTGTGAGCGCACATGTGCACACGTGCGCTTCGCTCACAGCGCTTCTGCACATGCGCAGAAACTTCTGCACATATGTAGAACATCCGTGATGATGTCCAGGCAAAGGTGGAGCCTCCCACCGCCGCTACTACCAGTTTGCCCAAAGTGGGACAAACCGGTAGAAACCCACCACTGGTGTGTTTCCCAGAATCACTTTTGCGAGATGGGAGGCTATATAAATTGTTTAAACAAATACATATATTTAAAACATTCCCAAAATTCTCTACACCATGGATTCATACATTTTTTTAATCAATAAGATATTTGACCGCATTAGATGTGAAAAATGTGAAAACAAAAATTAATATTATCGAAAGTTCCAATGCATTTTGAGGAAATACTCAGACCATTCCTCCCTCATTTCCCACATATTTGATTGGTATATATTCTTGATTTTACATTAGATAAGAAAACATGTGTAGGCATGGGGTCTGCATGCTTGTATATGTTCACTCATGTGCATGCAATTATTTCTCATTCTCTGACTTTGGAGAGTAGGTCTGAATGGACCAACTTTTTCTTCTGAGTATCTTGCTTACACTACTAATTCTGTTCCTACCTTCTTATTTTATTTCCTTGACTCTTGGTTATCTTTATAGGCCATACAGTAACCTGAGAAAATGCTTGGAAAATGGAGCTGATAAACTGGAGCTTAACTACCCCAATTCCATGGCTGAGGAATACATCACTATCAGCCACCGTAGCTATTTCCGCAATTGCACCCTGCCGAATCAACCTCTCCAAGACCCTCCTGAAAATATTTTGCTGGCTCTCATTATAACCCCCATCTGCCTTATTCCTTTCTTGGTTGCTCTTGTTGTGTTGAAGAGCAAAAATGGTGAGATGCAATTGTAAGTACAAATTTTTACGAGATGATGTGACAGGGCCTCCTAGCCTAAGCAGCATAATTATAACACTCAATTCTTGGGTATTATGAAATTCATCCTATCCAGTCTAAGAACATTATCTAGCATGAGCCATTGCACTGGAGACTATTGATTGAAGTGCTGTATGAGGGCACTTTGTACTAAAAGAAGTCTCATAGAAAGAACAAAACCAAACTCCATCACCAAGGCAAATGCTGATATATGTATGCCCCAGTTATAAGCTGATTTAACATTACTGCCTATCTTATTCTGAATGAATTATGGGAACTATAGACAAATTGGGCTACTGAAAATTCTTAGTGAGAACTTCCTAGACTTTTTACATAATTGCTTTTTGTGAGACACCAAGGCAGTGAAAGATTTTAGGGTGGATAGAGATAAGCCAAACATACTATATGTGAATGTTTTTTCTGCTAGAAAGAAAATGGTAAGTGCCCATGTGCCCTTCTATTTACAAACTGATATTTTTGTCTTTCCACCCAAATCAGTGGTAAAATCTGAACCGGTTTGCCACTGGTTTGCTTGCGCGGTGCGCACCAAACATGCTGCATGTACACACATGTGCAGTGCGCACCAAATGCACACTGCATGCTTATGCATCAATCTTGTTCTGCGTGCATGTGCATCAGACATGCGCTGTGTGTGCGCGCATGCACCAAACGCATGCTGCATGTGTGTGCATGCACAGTATGCACCAGACACGCACTTTGCACAGAAAAAGTAGGCTTGGGAAGGTAAGTAGAACAGCGAGATGGGGAACAGCTGTGCTGCGCGATTTAGATTCACTAGAAAACAGGATTTCCTGATTTTAAATCGCCCTGTACAGCTGATAGTCAGAAATACTGGTTCCGAGGAAGCAGTAGCTTTTTTTACTACCAGTTCAGCCGAACCAGTAGTTTTTATCACTACCGATTTATCTGAACTGGTGTGAACCAGTAGCATTTCACCACTGACCCAAACTCTCATTCAAAACTCACAAATATCAGATGGTAATGCCCTATAAAATAGTATGTTTCCATGTGGGCAGTGTTAGGATCAGTGGTGGGTTGCTCCCAGTTCGGTCCGGTTCGCGCAAATAGGTAGCAGTGACGCTGTGACGTCACTGAACCGGTTCTATGCGTCCCGGACACGCCCCCCCCATGTGCTCATACTTAACGGTCCCTGCGTGGAGCGCACTTGCACGCATGCGCAGGAAGCTTTTTTGATGTTTTTTCATCAAAAAAAGCTTCTGCGCCTGTGCGGGAGTGCCCGTTTGGCGCATGCGTGTGCGCCAGACCACGCTCTGTGTACTCCGACCACATGCGAAGCGCATGTACCTTTAGAACCGGTAGTAAAGGTAAGTAGAACCCACCCCTGGTTAGGATAATGTCCCTTGTCTTTCTCCCTATTAAGATTATGGCAAGCTCTGGCTATCCCAAATGTGAACTTCTTTTTGTACTAACTGGAGATGATATTGCACCTGCCCTCACTGTCTCTTTTCAGTTACAAGTTTAACTCACTCTGACCCAAACATTTATTCAATATGCAGGAGATGTCCAAGATAACGACATGGAATTACATAAAGCTGCATTTCTCTCCTTCAGCAAGATGGAATAGAAAAAATACAGAACATTTCTGCTAAATGGATCAAGAAAATGGATTGAAAATTGGTTTAAGTTTAGTAAAAAGAATTATGAGGGACATTCATGACATAAGTTAATTAAATAGTGAACAGTTAGTAGAGATGACAACCTAGAAGAGTTCAACATAGTCACATTTTGGCCATTGTGTGATACTCTTGCAACTATTTTTAAAATGCAGTGCAATTACATTTTTCTATACTAATAGGATAGTACTATTGAGACAAACTAGAGCTATTGACTCTTTCACTATTAACTTCCTCCTTGCATCCTCTTACTTTTCTCTCTCCAACATTTTAGTAGCAACATTGATTTTAACAAACCCCGATAACATATTACTATTGCCTGACCATGGCACTCTAACATAAACTCCTGAAGCTATATACTTTTTTTATAAAAGCAACTTCCCTTCTATTATGTGTACTGTGAAGGAAGACTTTTAGATCAGTTCAAAAACAATGTTCAATATTTTTGGGGGATTAAAGATGTAAAGAGCAGTAAAACTTCTACTGTTCTTCAGTGCCTCTTATCTTTCACCTTGATAACCTCTGTAAGACTCGTTTTTTGAGGAATTCTTAAGTTGAAATATCCTGGCTCCCAAATGAGCGACATGCAGAAATTACAACAACAGATACAACAGATCAGCAGATGGATAAACTGAGCCGTTTTACTAGACATTCATTCATTTATTATCATTGTTTTCCTGGGACACATATATTTCTTCATTCATGTTTTCTTAGAAGTGAACATTTGATTATTCTTTTTCTGTAGCTTTTTCCTTTCAGTGTTCATAGTATTATGTAGGATAAAGAAATGAAAACTGAAAGGAAATCAGTAATTAAAATAGTCCTCAATGCCAGAAAATGTTCCCTGTCATGATACAGATATCCTATAACTAAAATTGCAGAAAAATCACTGATTTTCAGTAGTGTGATTTTTGCATGTAGTCAGGAGTTGCTAATATCCTTTCTGTGTAATTCCTTTCATGGGGAATATTTTCCCTTTTCGTGCTTCAGAGATTATGGTATTCTGTTAAATTCTCTTTGTTCTAAACACTGCTTTTTATTTTAATTTTATTATGACAATGTATTCACTTTAGTCTAATTTTATTCTCTTTCATTTTGTATTCCATCTCAAATATCTGAGGGACAATGCAGTGATTTATTAATATTTCAGATAAATAAACATTGAGCATATTAAGCAAAGCTTCTGCTTGAATTTCATTTTTACTAATGTTTTAATTAAAAAGAAAAGCAAAATTTTCAGGACACCCATCCCACTACAGTAATTCTGAGCAATGTACAATGTTTAAAATCCAACAATTAAAACAATAATCTGCATATGACACTCTAGATAAATGACACTTTCCAATCATATCACTAAAAGGGCTTGTCCTATTTCTTGTTCTAATGCCTTGGAAAAAGGCCAATTTTGTTAGGAATATCTAAATTTCTGGGGGAATCTTTTTGCACAAGACACAAATCATGCCCTCTCCCTTAGGAGCATGCCCTCTCTGCTAGATCCAATGGTTGAGCAGAAACAATGAGAGAAAGGCAATCTTGTAAATGTGCAGCTCACAGAGTAGCAATGTTACATGGGTTAGCATGAGATGTCCCAAAACTGCCTGTGTAGAAATTAACATGTGCATGAAATTATGATTGCAAACAACCAGTAACTACTACAGTATACATATTTTATTATATGTATCATATAATTTCTGTACCTTGTAACAATCTAGAGGCTAAATGCAAAATTTTGTATCTCTTGCAACTGCTAAATGCTTTTCAAGGAGGTTTCACATAAAGCATATTGCACTTAATTCAGGGCATAACTGAGATATTGATGTTTGACTAAATCAAGTGGGTCAAGGGTATAGCTACCAAGATAGATTCAAATGTTGTTCTTTGTATAGCTATATGAGATAATAAGAAAGTAAACCTATTTTTCCAGGGAAAGTGGAAACCCATCCAGAATGGAGTAATTGGTTAAAACTCAATTTCCAATTCTATTTTCTATAATAGCTGTTCTATTTGCATTGGATCTAATTTCAGTTTGGTCTCTTTCATTCAGCCCATTATCAAACTTAGGTATCATTCATAAACACTAAAGTTAGATAGCAAAAAGCAGAAGATCTTGGTAATACAAGCATACTGATGGTAACCCAGGCCAAACTCTAAATAGTCTACATAGTTTAATATAGATGCTGAACAGTATAGGGCATATAAGGTGTAATAGGACATTATAAATCAACCCACAGCAATAACATGAACTTATTGCAATAGGAACCATTGCAAAACAATCTTATGCCCAGTCCTAGCAAATAAACCAAAAATATTCCATAATTAATGGGACGGAGCGTTTCCCACAGGCTCAACCTTCTTGATGTACCTGTCGTATCTGTTTCAGATAGCTCAGTTTTGCTTAGTCCTCAGATGCAACTGCTGTTTTACTTACCTTGATACATAATCTTTATTTAGGAGTTAGTTTACTTAGCAGAAGGTTCCCAGACATACCTCGGCAAGATTATTTTTTATTATTATTTCAGAGAAGAGTGAAATCATATACATGCCGGAGTTTTGTCTACTGAAGTATACAGAATCAAAGCCTTCGAGAGGTTTATGTGCTTAGGTTCTAATCGTCGCCCACCTGTTTTTCTAAATCAGGGATTATTTGGCCGTTATTCTGATGACCTTGAAAGGCACCTGATCTGTGTAGGCATAATGGGTACTTCTAGCCTGACAACAGCGGGTTCCTACTTGTCCAGCTTCAATCCTTTTTATTATTCTCTATTATTAAAGAAAATGTAATTACTAAAAGTGTTACATTTGTTTTCACCCAATCCCAACATCAATGAAATCATTAGTTTAATTGGTGGAGAGATTACAAATGTATTTTAGTTGGAGGAGATTCTAATACCATAAATTTTTGGTATTCTGAGGATTCACTGAATATAATTTTGAACAATATAAACATAAAATTAATTTTATGCATTCTTTCATAGCTACTTACAATATAATTACATGAAAATCCTCTAACAGCAGATAAAACTTCTTTTTGCTTTTGACTGATGTGCGTCGTATAAGCCCTGCACTAGTCAAATGAATATAATATGTAGTGTAAATTACCTTAGTAATTCCTTAATTCAGGGATATCCATCTATGGCATAGGCTCTCATTAAGTATCTTGAAAACTTGCAATAGTCTTAATGGAATAGAGCAAGGGTGTCAAACTCAATTTCATTGAGGGTCACATCAGGTTTATATTTGACCTCGGAGGGCCAGGGTGGATGTGGCCAAGGAAGGCATGGCCAGCTTGACATCACTTGTATTGGGGGTGCCTGTGGAAGCCCAAGTGCTCTGCCGGTGAAAACAGGCTCCTGAGCTCTGTTTTTGGCCATGATGACCTCCTGCAGCCCTCTGCCAGCGAAAATGGAGCTTGGGTAGGCTGTGTGTGTCCCCTTGGGGCCCGTTTTTGGCCATGATGACCCCATGCAGCCCTCTGCCAGCAAAAACAGAGCTGCAGGAGACCTGTTGTGGCCTAAAATGGGGCTTGGGAGGGCTGTGCACAGCCTTTCTGAGCTCCATTTTCACTGGCAGAGGCACCATGGGACAGTGCTTCACTGTTTCCAAGGCGGACCCCCAGGCCAGATCTAAGCACCCAGTGGGTTGAGTTTGACACCCCTGGAATAGAGGATGAATATATTGTTTAAAGATCTAACCAAATGTTTTCTCGTATGGATATAAAGAAGAGCATATGCTTCCTTGAGGAGCATAAGTTTCCCCAAAAACTAAAAAAAAGGAGTCTAAAACTTGAACTGAACAGTTGGATGTTTAGCTGAGCATTTTTGAAAAGTTTGAGTAGAAATGTCTCCCATAAGGGGATATACAGATCAACTTACAAAAGTTCAATTAGTGACTGTTCAGAGTCACAATGGCACTGAAAAAGATGAGTTATGATCATTTTTCACACTTACAACTCTTGTAACAACCCCATTGTCATGTGATCAAAAATCAGATGCTTAGCAGCTAAATCACCATCGCCATCATTACATCATCATCATCATAGATGGAAGGAATCTTGGGATTCTTCTAGTATAAACCCCCCAGTCAAGCAGGTCACCTATACCGTTTCAGACAAATGGATGATCAGTTCCTTCTTAAAAACCTCCAGTGATGAAGCACCCACAACTGAAAGCAAGCTGTTCTACTGGTTGATTGTTATCATTGTCAGAAATTTCTTTTTATTTCTAGTTGCTTCTCTCCTTGGTTAGATTCCATTCATTATTTCTTATCTTGCCTTTTGGCCTTTGGAAAATAGGTTGACCTCCTCTTTTTTGTGGCAGCCCTTCAAATATTGAAACACTGCTATCCTGTCACCCCTTAGTCCTTATCACTAGATTAGACATACCCAGTTCATATATTTTAGCCTCTAGACCCCTAATCATTTTAATTGCTCTTCTCTGGATTCTTTCCAGAATTTCAATATCTTTTTGAAACTATGAAACCATCGTATTTATGACAGTCCCAGGTTCAAGTGAATACCTTTTGAGACCTTCTGATAGGCAAAAGAAACATGGAAGCCAGATTCACTTAACAACCATGTCAATAACTTGACAACTGCAGTGATTCCCTTAACAATTGTGGCAAGAAAACTCATAAAATAGAGCAAAATTCACTTAACATATGTCTAACTTAGCAACAGCAATTTTGGGCTCAATTATGTTTGTACATTGAGGACTACCTGTACAACAGGTGAGCACTTTATCCAAACAATCAATATAAAATATATAAAAATTGAAGTACAAACTTAGTTGCATTGATCCATTTGCAAATATAAACAATTCATAAAGGAGGCAGGATATGGTAATTATTTCATTTGTTGTACTATAAATATTATGTTCCTTTCTTTCTTTCTAAGCTGGTTTGATGGGAGCAAGGAGAGCAGCCATTGATTCTCTCTTCTCCCTCCCTCTTGATATCCTTTGTTTCTATTGTTTTCCATAGGAAGGGTGAGTCCATCCCTTTTACAGACTCTGGTTTGTCAGATCAGCATTGAAGCTGAGGGAAACTGTATTGTAAAGGTTAGGTTCTCCATTATTACAGACAAACAGAGAAATTGAGGGGATATGTGTCTTACTCCAGAATGTTACAATAGTAGGAATATTAAATCCATACAACTAACATTTGCTTAGAAAATAGCTTAGCTGCAGCAGTACATCTCTGTGGCAAATGGCATGATGGGGAGGGTGAAAGCTGTCAGGTGGCAATTCAACTGCTGTAACAGTAAACACCTCTAATTTTACATGTTGAATCAAATACATGAACAAAACTCAGCTATACTTTAAAATCTAACTTTCTGTATACTTTGCAAAGGTGTTGCAATTAAAAATAAAGTATACTAAAGAAAAATCTGACTAAAATGTCTTCATTCATAAAAATAAACTATGTAACCCTGTGCAATAGGGAAACGGTTGGCAAAACCATACTCTTAGGCCCAAAACCTGGTTAGCTAAAGCAGTCAAATCACTTTGATATAATAGAACATTATTTTATTTGCTTGCACTCGCTAATGTAGGAAAGTTTTGAAACTTCCTGGAGTGACCATGATCAAAACCAGAATTAGAGCTCATATGCCTCTGGCCTCTCACGTTGCAAAGAAATAAAGAAAAGGGCAGACACAGTGGAAACCACAGCCTGACATTGAAATGCTTTAGATAAATCCATCTGTGCAACTTTATCATTATTTATCCCTTCCTACTAGGTCAGCATGCTTGCCATGCTATCTTTGAAATATAGGGAATAAAAACAATATGATTTACTGGGCCACAGGTTTTTTTTCCCTATCGCTACTCAGGGTCACTTTAGCCTGCTGTGCATTTTTTCTTATGAGAATCTTTTAACCATTTCATGTGTATTGGAGGCATTTCAAAGGCATTAGTAGTGAATGCAGTTTACAGTATATGTGAATGGGAGAGGGAACCTTCTCTCACGCTTTTTCTTAACAGGACATTTGTAACTGAAATGTGTGTGTCTGGAATCTTCCAAGCAAAGAAAAAAAAAAAAAGAAATAAGGAATTTCCCAGCAGCAAGATGTTTTAACAGGAACAACTTTGAGGAAATATATTTTGATTTTTTTACCACATGAAGAATGCAATAGGGACAACTACTTAGGCCCTCTGCCACTTCTTCATTTTCTTCTTAGGTACTGAATAGCTTCGGTGCCCTCTAGTGCCTGACTAAAGCCTTTCTGTCAGGTTTCTGTTCAGCTTTTTTAGGAGCCCTGAAAGAATTATGATGCACACTTTCTCCAGGCAAGGGGAAGCCGTGCCGTTTTCACTGCTTGAAGCACTGCTGTCTGTTTTTCAGAATCATAAAGAGGAAGTGTTGAAAAATTACTACCCAGCCATGAAATACATGTCCATAATATAGGCTGCTTTTGGTGAAATGGGTGGCTATACAATTGGATGACTAAATAGAATCTGCTTTCAGCCAGGTTACTGTTTTCTTTCTGGTGTCCCTGTGTGGCCATGTCTGTAGCTTGTGAGTATATAATGTCTTACTACATTTCATGGCTGACTCCAGGTTTAGGAGAAACCAGGGAGTGGTGGTGTGTTTAACAAACTCATTTGGCTGTGCTCTTATCAATATCAAAAGACTGGATTTAACACATGTTAATTTTCCTTACTAGTCCAGAATGAATCTTTTTTTCAGGAATGTTATGAGAGCAAAGCTGGCTGAGGAATTCTGGGAGTTGAAGTCCACGAGTCTTAAAGTTGCCAAGGTTGGAGACCCCTGCTCCAGAGGATAGTTGCTTGAAACCTTCATTCATTCTATTGAACTGTTGGCTCTAATGTGTAATAAGGCACAGATTTCCAAAGTGAGGTATATGGGACAAATGTCATGTTTTTAGCAGTGCTACTATTGGTATATGCCAGCTCCTTCCCCAATGTTTGTTATATTTATTCATTTAATTTATATGCCACAAATCTCACTATTCTCTCTCTCTCTCTCTCACACACACACAGCCCAGTCATTTTTCAGACTAGAATAGTTGATTCCCATAGTCCGCAACTTGGTTTGAACATATGCCCATTTTCTAGAAGTTTAATCAAGGCACTAGTGGGCACAGGTGTATGTTCTTCTGCACAGCAAGGTGTGGATTCAAAGATGCCTTGTTAACTGTTCCTTAAAGATTCGACATGAGTGCCTTCCTCACAATTCTAACTTGTAGCTGAGGTTGGTTGAATTGTGCGGTCGGTTTTTTAGTGTAAAATATTTGCTTCCAAATGAGGATCCTAAAAGTATCTACTGTAGTAATAAGGAAGTTCACAAAAAATTCTTAGCTCTTCAAATTACGCCAAGTTTGAAAACAAACTTCCGTTTTTCTTGGAACTATATATTTTATTGGATATGTCAATATGTCATTCTCTTTTAACCTGCATTCTCTCCAACTAAAATAATGTAGCTTTTAAAAAAAGAGAAACATGAAAAAGTGGCATGAATGAAGAGGAGAGAGAAACCTGAATTTTCTAAAGCCATGGAATTTTAGAGTACATTCCAGATGGCCTTTATATAGTACTATCTTCCACTCTGTAAAGTTCACAAAGATGTAGACATACATTTGTTGCGTCTTCTATCTCAGTTCTGCCTCCTTAACAAGGATGATGAATGGTGCTGAGCTAACAATTTGTTATCGTGCACTGCAAGCCAAGGTGTAGCTGGATTTCTCAATAATTTGAAAAAAAATCTTTGTGTCATTCTTCCTAATGTGCGATTGGGCGGGGCTATGGCTGGAGGAGGAAGTAATTTCTGATAGAGGGCTAGAGGTTTTATCAATAGCTGATCTGAGTGGGAATTCTGGAAAACTAGGGGAAGCTCTCTCTGTTTTATAAAGAATTTCCTACCTATGCCCCAGGGGTGGGTTCTACCCACCTTCACTACCAGTTCTCTTCGTGTGCACGCGTGAAATTTGGATGGTAGCGCATAAACCACGCTACCGTGCATGCGCAGAAACTTTTATCCCCGAAAAATCGCCGAAAAAGCGCTCTGGGCATGCGCAGAACGCTAATTTCGGCGATTTTGGAAAAAAAAGGTAAGTTGGGGCGTGCGGGTGGGCCCGGGTCCAGGACGCTGCGAACTGGTTCGGTGATGTCACAGCATCACCGTTACCTATTCGCGCAAACCGGACCGAACCGGGGGCAACCCACCACTGCTATGCCCCTTATTATCCCTCCACGCAGTTTAAATATTTACTTTAAATATTAAAATAAATTGATGTTCTCTGTTTCCTTTTCTGTCATGCTGCTGTTTCGAATTGCTTTGAAAAATTCCAAATTAGTGTCAGCATGAAAATTCTGTGCAATTAATACTTATCTCAGTAAACTTTGACCTGTTCTTGATATCAATGCTATATTCAGTACATTGCTATACTACATTTCATTCTACGCTACATGGTTTTAGTATGTTTAATTGCAGTTACATAAAGCATTGATGAAGATATCAGGAATATTTATTCAGGGAAAAGCAAGTTTCTGCAAGATTCTCTGTGGTGATATCACTGAAGGATAAGGGTCAATGTTTTGAATATAGTCTTTGCCATATGGACAGTATCATTCATTATATGGAATATTTCTATAACTACATTCAAGGATTGTTGAAGCACATAAGGCAGAGATAAGGTGAATATTTGGTGGAAATTTGGAAGAATATAAGAGTAAGACATCAAACAACTTTCTGTCCCCACAGTTGAAGATATCCTGCCTTGGTTTTCTTGTCTGGTCATTCCTGTAAAACTCTCTTTCAGGATGTCTCCTACCAGAGCATGTTCCCTTCCCAAATGGAACTGGAGAGAAAGTTCACCCTGCAGGAAGTTCTTCTCTGCCCAATATTTTCCTATAGCCTGAAAGCAGCCCACTAATGTTAGTAGAACCAAGCTTTATGAGATGAAATCCAGTTTTAACTAGAAATTAACTATTCTTAGCTAAACTCTAATTACAAATCTAGGAGGCTTATCTTCAAGCAGAATAAAATACTGTCTTTTAAAAACTTGAAGTGAAGATGTTATACTAGAATTCAATATAACACAAACACAAGCAATAGAACATAATAATACCAGAGTCTTAGATTTCAAAAGAGCCGATTTTAATAAACTCAGAGAGAATTTGGGAAAGATTCCTTGGATGAAAATCCTAAAGGGGAAAACAACTCAAGAATC
>JANHFM010006350.1:11354-21857 GCA_032468115.1 Grayia smithii
CTGCTAATAACTGCTAATACTGATGATTGTTATCAGAGAACTGTAAGATAACCAGGTTTATTTGCTACATTTGTTTTGAGAAGAGAAGAACTTTAGTTTTGCAACTTAAAAGTAAAGACCATTTATTTTACTATATCAGGATTTTTGAGTTTTTGTGTGTTAACTAGCAATATATCTTTTTGCTATCTGGCTGTTGTACTACTTTGCTCGAGGGTAAACTTTCTATATCCCAATACTGGTTATGGGCCCAGATTGCGAATAGTACCGGTTATAGCAATTAAAGAGTTGGTACACACACATCTACCTTATCTAAACAGTCTGATATTCTGTGAATATGGCACATGCACAAGCAACGAATTTGTCGCTGATTACCCAGCTAGATGGAAATAACTACAAGTCCTGGTCTACCAAATGCAGTTTGCTTTTGAGGCGAGAAGGACTATGGGGTGTAGTTATTAATCCACCAGACATGAATTCCTGGGATGAGGATGACATCGCGGACGCTAGAAAGATTGCTGAATTTCAGCGAAAGAATGAGAATGTGTTATGCATAATTGGCTTATCTTTGGAAGATAACCAGCTTGTGCATATAGAAGGTGAACTGTCTGCTGCGAAATGCTGGGAAAATTTGAAAAAGATTTACGTTCGGGACACTGTAGGAGCACAAATACATGTTGCAAGAAAACTATTTTGATCACGACTACTGAAGAATGGTGATATGCTAACACAAGGAATAAAAGTGGGTGTGACTGCTCTTCAGGCTTTGTGACAGACAAAGTTCAGACTCTGATAGTGACATCGTGTTACCTGAAACCTGGCTTGTAATCATTTGGATTTTCTGGATTGGACCTTGGCAAACTCTTGTTTCATGGATTACCTCTTGAATTCTGGACCGGACTTTTGGATAAACTCTTTTCCTTTCTGGAGTGAAAACTTAATTGCAAAGTTCTTGTGAGATAGACTTGGCTCGCATTTTGCAGTTTGCTGCCAAGAAGCTTATCTGCAAACGATTACAGAAGCTTGAATATTTAACTCTTGGCAGGCGTGCCTGCTTGTGTGCCTGCTTGTGTGTTTGCTAGCGTTCAGGGGAAGGGGACAGAACATAACAGCCTCTTCCAATTCTATAATTTTCTACTTTATTTCAATTATTCCAATTATATACATATTTTAAAATAAAAAAGAGCCCATGACTTAAATCACATACATTTTTTTCATGCAATGCAAGGCAATTCGAAAAGGAAGTACGTATAAGTGACATGCTTACCTTTAGAAGACAGGAAGGTGTTCTTAACCTTGTTCGTGTGGACTTCATCAAAGCTCTTTGCTTAAGTGGCAACAAATGGTACTTCATTGCTTCAATTAGGTAATCTTTACATGCACTGCTATTTTTAACAAGTATCTCTTCTTCAACTCTCTGTGAATTAGCCATATTGATGCAATCTTAGCAAGAAAGAACACACTGACTAATTTGCATGAATGTAGTTTTCATGTAGTTATTAGTTTTGAATTGGTTCAATGAAAACTTTAAAATGTTTTTCCAACAATTATTGCTAAATGAAAACAAACATGAGATAATGACAATCTAATCTATGTATCTTTTTATTTGTGAAGTACTCTTTGAAATATTCTATAAGAGTAATAACACCTTGGGGACCCCCATATCAAAACAACTTACTTTATGTGCGGCCAGAACCTGAAAATAACATTTAACACAGCACGGTACTTAAACAACATGGTTTGGTTGAGATTTGCATAACTGGGACTGATTGGGGCAGATTGTAAAGGTGAAACCGAAATATAATTTTATGTCATTTTATTCTATTTTATATATTTATGTATTAAATTATATTGTAGCTTCTCTATTTTACCGTACTCTTATTTTAAATTGTTTGTATAAGATTTATTGACAATATTTGCCTTGTGCTTTGATATAGCCTATAGGCTAATCAAAGCTATCATTTTAAACTGTATTTTATTCAAATTTCATTTTATCCAATGCCATTTTAAATTGTTTTTATCAGATTTTAGTAATAATTTGTGTCTGGAACTCTGCACTTTGATATGGCCCAAGGGCTAATCAATAAAGTAAACTGAAGCTTCCTTGGGGATTCTGTGATCATGTGTGCCAAGGATTATCTAAAAGCAAAATTGCATCCTAGCCCAGCTTCTGTATTTAATTTTAAATGGAGGTAGTCAAATGTTTTTGAAGGCTTTTGATAGCCATCTCAATTGTTATTCTAAATGCCTTTGGGGATAATAAATTTCTGAAAATTAAGCAGAGTCTGGGTTGGTTAATGTAAAGTAGGAAAGCATCAACATGGCTACCTTCAGACCCACTTCCACACATTGTCTGTGAATTACACTTCCTAATCAGTAGTGAGTTTCAAAACCCATTGCTACCAGTTTGATTGTGGGCGTGCGCATACACGCATGTGCGCCCAACGCTTCTGCGCATGTGCAGAAGCTTCTGTGCATGCACAGAGATGTTCAGGTGGGTGGGCGGAGCCTTCTGTCACCACCGCTACCAATTCGCCTAATCTGGGGCGAACCGTTAGCAATCCACCACTGTTCCTAATGTGAGAGAAGAGTAATATTAGTAAATAAGTGGAAAATAATCATAATAGTAAAAGGGATGTGATGGCTCAGTGGTTAAAGATGCTGAGTTATCAGCTGGAAAGCTGACAGCCAAGGTTTGACTCTGAGCACCACACAACAGGGTGATCTCCCATTGCTTTCCCCCGTTCTTGCAAACCTAGCAGTTTGAAAACATGTATATGCAAGTAGATACCACTTCAGTGAGAAGGTAACAGCATTTCGTGTGCCTTGATGTATGGCCATGCTGACCATATGACCATGAAAGTGTCTTTGGACAACACTGGCTTCCTCAGCTAAGAAACAGAGATGAGCACTGCCCCCTAGAGTCGGACAGCTTTAATCATAACACTGGTATTTCATTAAAAGTTTCTTCAATATCATTTTGGTTCTGACTGCCATTTTTGGCTGCTCTGAGTTCAATTATGGCTGTCAGTCTGAGCAAGATTGTGCAAAGATTTAAGAAAGATTCATTCAAGGTCACTCATAAAGAGAAATTATACAGTAAAAATTGTGAAATCATGAATACCTGGAAGCATATTTATGCATTTATTTGGAACTGTTAAGAGGCTTGTGTGCTACTGATTGGCTCTCACCTCTCTGCCTTCCCCATACCTGCAGATCTTAATTCAATGTTCAGTCATGGCTTTCATGTCCTTTATCACATCTCTTTCAGAAGACCCATTTCTCTGCTTGTATTATATTACTTACAGGTGCATGCACTTCTTTCATCAGACATGATGATTCTGAATTGTTAATCCTCTATCAGGCTCTGTAGCCCCAGATACGGGATTAGGAAAAGAAAGATATGTCATTGCTGAAGGCTGCTACAAAAGGCATCTCAGTAATCTTTAGTCACTGAGATACAGTACCGTAATCTCATTGAATTGTAGTTTCTGTTTGATCCATTTCAGCACTTGGAGTTACAATTTAATTTACAAAGCCCTTAATGGCTTGGGGCTGGGATATTTATACATAATACTTCTTTTTAACCTATCTAAACATATCTGTCATATGTCTAAGTCTACCTGTAGATCTTAGTAATGCTGTTTGGGGGATCATGTCCTTTGTTTTAGAACTAGCCAATATCATGCACAATATGAATCAAAAAGGAAAAATGGAAACAAGGGAGATAAGCAAATAGTTTTGCTTTACAATGGCCTTCTCTAACTTACTGCCAAGTAGATATTTTGAACTACAACTCCCATCAACCTCAAACTTTTTGGTCACTCATGGCAAGTGCTGAAATACCTGGATTGGATAGCATTTTGATAGGAGAGTTTAACATATTATGTGTTCATTGTTTATTATTAATAGTAATAATAGTACATGCATGTATTATCTAGTAATGCATTTACATCTTATCTATTCTCTTGAGAGTTCAAGGCAATATACATGGAGTCTCCCTACAATAACCGCTATCAGAGAGAATGATGTGTGTGGGGAGTGGTGCAAAGTCACTCAAAGACTTGTGGTAAAACTGTGGTGGCATAGTAGTTAGAATGCAGTACTGCAGGCTACTTCTGCTGACTGCTGGCTGCTTGCAATTTGGCAGTTCAAATCTCACCAAGTTAACTCAGCCTTCCTTCCTTCTGAGGTGGGTAAAATGAGGACCCAAATTACTGGGGGCAATATGCTGGCTCTGTAAACCAGTTAGACAGGGCTGTAAAGCACTGTGAAGCGGTATATAAGTCTAAGTGCTATTGCTAAAGGGATTGCTTAACTGGGACTCCCTGGTTCAAGTTCAGCATTTTAACTATAGCACACTAGCTATTTTTATAGATTTTTCAAATATAGTAGGCTGCCTAATTAGAAAGCCAGAAACACCATCACTGTCAACAGATGTAGATATTTCACAGGATTGTATTATTGTCCATGCTATTATCCTAAAATCATAATGTTTTGCAATATACCAGCAAGTAGAAAGTACCTTTCCCGTCAAAGCTTTTTAACTCCATCTGCTGGTTTAAACTTGTCAGTAGAATACTCTGCAACTTGACCAGTTTTAATAACCTTCTTCAAGGTGGCACCTTCCAGATATGTTGTAACTTACTAGTATGCACAAAAAGCATTCTGGAAATTGCAGTCCCAGTGTCAGGTTGGGAGAGGTTGGGTGACAACATGATTATGGTGATATACTTTACTCAATAAGAGCCATTTTGATGCTTAGCTGAGAAATACGTATTATGTTTTTTTTAAAAAACAAAACAAATGGAACCTTTAAACTGAGCATTCTATGTGTTTATTTACATTGCTATGGGTGAAATTTACTTACCTTTCCTACCGGTTCGGAAGTGCGCACGCATGTCATGTGTGATTTTGGACCCTCTGTACATGCAGAAAGCCTTCTGCCCATGCACAGAGGGTAAAAAACAGGTTACTTCCTGGTTAAAACCAGGAAGTAATGATGTCCGGGTGGGTGGGCGGAGCCTTGCACTGCCGCTGCTACCTGTTCTCCAAACCACCACCTGCCGCCGCTACTGGTTTGCCCGAACCGGTGCAAACCGATAGCATTTCACCCCTGCCTTAACTCCTCTTTGAACAAAAGTGGATTTTGTTAGTATAGGAAAAAATGGTATGAACAAATGAAGGGCTACAGAAGCAAGAAATAACCAAAGCAATGGTGTTAGACACAATAAATCAGGAAGCAATGAAGTTCAAATGACTACATATTGCATGCTAAAATTCTCTACAAGAATCTGAACTACTAACAGTCAAAGCAAATTGGTGGTAGATGAGAGTCGACGGAATTCAAGGTGGGCTGGACAGCCTGGACGTAGATCTCTTGTGAGATCAAAGAGATTCGAGACTGACCCCTCCTTTGGGCTCACCCTGGTCATTTCCTACAAGAGGGTCTACATTCAGGAGCACAATATTCACATTTAGTGGGAATCTCACTGAAACTGAGCCTGTTTCATGTTTTCAGTACAATTTGATCTGTAAAGATCATTCATTTCAGTCTTTTTCCCCCCATGAGATGTCTTTAAATGAGCCTTTCCTAAAATTGATGTTCTGCAGAAGCTCTAAACTACAGTTTCCAGGAAAAGTACCATAACTCTGGAAGCATCAAGCTGGGGAATGCTTTGATCATACCAGGCGGATCGCTCTAGTTTATGTCATTTTATAATGACTTTGCTTCCAGGGTTATTTCAGGACAATTAAATATCCTCAAAAAGCTGTCGATTGAGCAGCAGTCATAGTGAATTTTTAATTTTCTGTGACCTAAATTCAAACTGAGAGTATCACTGAGCTGCCTCAGACTCTCATTATTAGGCTCATTCTTTCACTTTCCCAGGAGTGCCCACATTTCTATTCATTTTACTTATTGTTCTATTACTCTGCAGGCCTTTTGATTCATTTTAACTTGCATACTTAACAGTGTCAGCTCAGGAGTGCTAATTTTTTTTGTCTTAATAATCTTCATTTTTTTCTTTCTTTTTTCTTTTCTTTTTTGCATTTTAGCTACAAGCTCCTAGCGTAAAAGGCTTTGATTTTGCAAAGCAGCATTTAGGCCAGCATAACAAGGATGACATCCTGATCATACATGAACCAACTCCTCTGCCAGGACCAATTAAAGATACCACACCTTCTGAAAATGGTGACCTGCCAAGCCCCAAGACCAAGTTATCTTCAAAGCCTTCCAAGAATATCCGACATAGAGGGAGGTCAGTTCAGAGGATGAGAAATTGCTCAGCACATTTTAAAGTTAATTAACTGTGAAGGATTTATTTTATTCTTTGAAGCTTTTTGCTTAGTTTGAGTAGGATTTTTTGCTCAAGAAGGTGTTTTTTTTTTATAAGCCCATAAGGATTTGTTTCCTAGTTTCATCTTCTGGGTTCCAAATTTTGTGGATTTTTTTTCAGGCTATATGTGTTGAATGCCCCAATGACATGACTTTGTGGCATCAAGTTCTGATGTGATGTAATAATGTACCTAAACTTTCTGAAATTTCCAGAAGGTTCAACAGTTTTCTCCAATGTGATTCATTCCTAATATGTAGAAAGATTCCATAATTATTCAAAATAGCCATGGTTGCTACAAACCCTCTTATATAATTAAAGGGAAGTGTACACACTTCTTCATTCTATTACTTAATGACTAGTTCTGCTGACTTCTCCCAGTTGTATATGGAGATCCTTTTAGCATTTGGTTCTTTGAGCTTGTTCAACCTTCACTGAAAATGGAGGATCCATTATGTAAATTATTTTATACCCATATCCCCAAATGGAAGCTTAAAAAATGAAAATAAGAACCTTGAAAACAATCATTACCCCCAAAATTCAGTTATTCAAACTGGTTAAAAAAGAAAGCGTAGAACAAATATTACATCAATTTTTAAAAGGTAAGAACAGAAATGTACTGTAAATTCAAACAACGAAAGTCCTATTATATCACAACCTACATTAAAATGTTTGTCAAAAATCAAAGCCCTTACTGGATGTCTGCAGGTTTCTGAAGATATCATTTGAATGGATATATATTCTACTTGTTACATCTGTAATTGATGATTAGTTATTTATCGCATGAATCTACCTCATCCTCATACATGAAGTACTACTTTTTGCAAAGCCATTCAGAGCATTTATAAAGGGGCATTTGAAAGTGTATTGACACAGACAAAGCCCTTAATGGTTTTTAAACCTTGTTCTTGGGGAGTTCCAGCAAAATACATGTCCATGCATGTATGCACATGACTAAGGAAGCTTCCAAAGCAGCTGTGTCAAGACTTCTAAAAGACACAGGTACTTTAATACTTTAAAGAGGACTGCTTCATTCATACCATTGTGCTTTGCAGAGTCTCCCTTTCAACTGATTTGTGCAGCACTTAGTTTGTCTGGAATCTACTGCCATCCGTATTATCATGCATGTTAATGGGTGCAGTGGAAGGTAGAAGAAAATAGATTTATTTAAAGGAGAAAGAAATACATTAGTTGTACATATCTCTTTAATTAAAGAGAGAGAGAGCTAGTTTGGTGTAGTGGGTAAGACATCAGGCTAGAAACTGAAAGAACCGTAATTTTAACCCTGTTTTAGGCCTGACGTCAACAGGGCAATCTTGGGCCAGTCATTCTCTCTCAGCCCTTGGAAAACCAATAGCAATCCATTCCCCAAATTCTTCAAGAATACTGCAGAGACTTTTCCAGAAAATCTACAGGAGTGATTCAAAGGCCCAAATCTCTCTCTCTCCCTCCTCTCTTTCGTGGACTTTATTTGAAAGCATATAACAATGCATTACTGTGGGTGAAATGAAGCATTGATTAAAATCCACACTCTTTAGTAACCTTATATATGGTACTCTATTGTTTATTACAGGGGTCCTCAAACTTTGCAGCTTTAAGATTTGTGGACTTCTACTCCCAGAATTCCAGATAGCTCCAGAATAGCTGGCTGGAGAATTCTGGGAGTTGAAGTCCACAAGTCTTAAAGCTGCCAAGTTTGAAGACCTCTGGTTTATTATATAGTACAAACATGAAACGTACCATTTAATAATAGTAATATTATTTTGGTATACACAGAGTTTCCCCTTCTGATGCTGATTCCACAGTGAGTGAGCACTCAAGTGGCCGAGACACAGGAGATGAGAATGCAAAATCTCAAACAGCTGCCAATGATGTGAAATCTCATCGAGTTAGCAAGTCTGGTAAGTTACATGCTGTTATACTTTTATATAACATTGAAATCATTTACAGGAATGTAAATACCTATTCATAAATAATAAAATATTACAAATACTGAAACAGTTTGATATTTCTCTTGACCATCATTTGCAAAATACACTGATAAGTCCCTGGGTTGTTTGTTTTGTTTTGTTTTTTGCATTGATTGTAAACACTCAAAGTGTTCAACAGATTATGTATTTGACTTTGTCCATTTTTTTTAACGTTCTGGCCATGCTATACAAGTTCACTTTAACCATTTTTTACCAGTTTTCTGGTAAATTTGAATCCTTTTTATTCCTTGACTAATTTTGTTAACAAATGACTACTAAGAAGCCCTGTATTTATTTATGCAAATAAATGAAAATATTGTAATGGTTATACGTATAATATTCTGTCCAGAACTTTATGCAGTAGACCTTCAAGACTACATTAGAACATAAGGCATTCAGGTAGTCATTAACTTACAACCATCCAAAGTTATAACAACACTGAAAAAAATGACTTACAGTTGGGACTTGCAGTTACAACTTTCGCAACATCCCTATGGTTGCATGATCAAAAGTTGAGCGCTTAACAATCAACATGCACTTATGGTGACTGCAGTGTCGTGGGGTCATATGATCACTATTTGCAACTTTCTCAGCTGGCTTTTAACAAGCAAGTTGATGGAGAAAGCCAAATTTGCTTGATGGCCACATGATTAACCTAACAACTACGTGATTCAATTAACCCTGGTAAAAAGTTCATAAAATTGGGCATAACTCACTTAACAACTGCCTTATTTAATAATGGAAATTCTGGTCCAAATGATGGGTGTAAGTTGAAGACTACCTGTACATCCAAATTATCTCAGAAGGGTTATGGTATGTCCTTGGTCAAACTGTAGAAATAATTTCCTTATGTTAACTGCTGTCTTAGAATCCTTCTCAGTAACATATGAGTTTCCTATCATGATTTGGTGAATTATAATGATATCCTTTGTTTTTTTTCCTCTGGATGCTATCAGGATTAAACAAAGTGGGTAAGTTTCAAAAAGAATATGAACCTGCAGATTTAAACATAGAATGAGAGGTTCTTTATAGAAGTAAATGTAATAGATTTTCATTTAACTGTCTTTACTGTGAATATTAACATGAAACAACTTTACTCTAAATAAATATGCCTGTTGGCTCATCAGCAAACAATTGTCTACCCTTAGCAATTTTCCATGATTATGTTCAGATCTTTCATATGCTTAGCTAAAGGAAAAGGTTCCCCTCACGCATATGTGCTAGTTGTTCCTGACTCTAGAGGACAGTGCTAATCTCTGTTTCAAAGCCGAAGAGCCAGGGCTCTCCGAAGACGTCTCCGTGGTCATGTGACCGGCATGACTAAATGAAAAGGCGCACGGAAAGCTGTTACCTTCCCACTAAAGGAGGTCCCTATATTTCTACTTGCATTTTTTACGTGCTTTTGAACTGCTAGGTTGGCAGAAGCTGGGACAAATAATGGGAGCTCATTCCGTTACAGGGATTCAAAACGGTGAACTGCCGTCTTTTTGATCAACAAGCTAAACATCTTAGCCACTGAGCTACCATGTCCCTTTATGTTTACCTACTTAACTGAAATTGAATTTTGGATCTTATGCATGTAAAATGTATGCTTGACCCATATACTTCTCTTTGCAGCATATTATTGCATGATGCTTTGCTAATGGAGGAGGAATTTAGAAATGCAAGGTATCTGGAGAGGTCATTTCTTTAAATTCTTTTTTGTGTTTGCTGCTTCTCCACCTTTCAGATTGCCACTCTTGCACAATTTAGCTATCTGTGTAGGCCTGAGACCAACAACTAAGACAGCTTCCCAAGAGGGAGAGAGGGAGAGGGAAAGAGATTATCAAAGAAAGATTATGAAAGAAGATAAAGGGAATATCAGAAAGAGGAAATAGGTGGGCCCACTTAACTGAGGCCCCACCTCAGTAAAGCAGCTAGGCATATGAAAGATCTGAACTTTAGGCTCTGATCCAAATCTGTTTGCTTAATCTGCTTCCAAAAAGTAAAAAGTGCCCATCCGTGTCCTGAACATTTTAAAATACATTCCTAAAGAAAAGTATTTGCTGTGATTTTATTTGTGCGCACATATGGTCTGACCTCAAACAGGCCGCTGTGCATAAGCTTTCTCCTCCTGCATTTTATGTGCAGCGGACTTTAAAAGATTTTTATTTATTTATTTTTTTTATTTAAAAAGTTTTACAAAATTTTACAACAAAACC
>JANHFM010006352.1:0-10066 GCA_032468115.1 Grayia smithii
GCAGGTGGTCCTGCAAGTACCCTGGGCCGATGCCATGAAGGGCTTTATAGGTAAGCACCAGCACCTTGAAGCGGATCTGGAGAACTACAGGCAGCCAGTGCAGCTCGCGCAGGAGTGGTGTCACACGGGAGTAACTGATGTTTATCACCTTGAGTTATTTTTTTAAAATAATTAAGATGGGATTAAAAATAAATTAAAATATAAGGGAGGAGTGACTCCATAGAACATTTCAATCCAATTCTCTGGAATGAGCTCCTTGACAATTTGTCAAGATCCAAGAAGCAGATAGATTTCTGCTTTACAATACGGCTATTCTAAAAAGCCTCTGGAGATTAAAATTGACATTTTGTCACCATGTGCTATTTTAATTTAAGTCTATGTCAAACTCATGAAATACCTATATTCAAATTATATGTCCCTGGGAACAATATATATTTTACAGATTACATATATCTGGCACTTTTAACAAAGCCATTTTCCCCCCTGCATTTCCAGAGTACCAAAATCATAGGATTTAGATTAGATAGGAAGTTTGAAAAAAAGGCAATGGCATGCCAAGAAAACTACATGGACATGATTATGAAGTCAATATAATTTATTTTTGTTTCAAAGATTAATTTCCCTGAAACTAATTCTTGGTTATTTTATTTATTTATTTATTTGTACTGAAGAAGTCCTGAACTGGATAAAAAGTGAAACAAAATATTTGTAAGATCTGTAAAATTAAACTTTATAGAATATACAGTATGTGTGCGGTCCAGTGGGACATTGAGGTATGTATGTGTATAAAGTACCCTGTTTCCCCCAAAATAAGACATCCCCTGATAATAAGCCCAATTGGGCTTTTGACTGCATGACAATAAGGCCAAGCGCTTATTTCAGGGTTCAAAAAAATATAAGACAGGGTCTTATTTTCAGGGAAACACGGTATAGTTTTCTATTCTGTATCTATGGAGGCAGTATCACTGACTTCAGTAATGTTATACTAATGTAGTATTGTAGCTTCCTCACCCCCCTTTCATATTAACTAACTCTGAAGCATTACTCTATTTAAAAGGTTGGCAGTTCAATTAATCTTATTGTTTCTTTAAGAATCCAGTGTTTGGACTTTAACAGAAGGATTTGGGTTTTTTTTTTCCATAAGCAGAGATAGTCCAAAATATATGTAGCTTTAGAGAAATATTTAGATGTCAATGTTAAGAATCTTCACATAATAATTGATATAATTGTTTAATGTATTTATTATTACAAATGTTTACTATTACTTGTTTAGATGAATTTGAGCAGTATATTCTGAAGGAATCAGGTAATTATTTGGAGGTTTAGAATAAATCAACACTTAATAACATGAAGTTATTACCTCTCATTAATGAAGGACAGTGTGGAAGTATGGAACAGCATCTGCTGAAGCAATATCTATTAGGCAATGGTCTGTCCATGGTACCTACAGTGTATAAGAATCTCCTTCAAGGGGGAAAAAAACCCCTCTTTCTGAGGTATGAGTTCCTTTCTGGATAATGTTTGAGATCTAGCTGGAATTTATAAACTGCTTTTGTTATGTGTAAATACTGAAATCTCCAACATACAGTATCTGGTTCAGCTTAACCTGCATCAACTCAATCAGGTAGTCTGTTAAACGATGGGATGGCCAATGTGACAACTGTCCAGATCAGAGAACAGGCACTAAAAAGCACCCTGGTCCCAGAAAGCACCTGGAAAAGATTGTAGTAATCTCATCATTATGCTTTTCCCCAGATAAAGTGCTCAGCCAGCAGCAAGTGAAAAATTCCACAATAAATACCAGATGTGAACTCTACATTCCATTTTTCCAATAATTACAGTGCCAGGTGCATTCTGGGTAAATAAAATAACACTCACCAGGTGAAAGCTGCGGAGAAGACTTCTGTTCCTTCCATGTCATAATTAGACCCCAGTTTTAAACAAAATAAATGTGCTTGTAACAAATGAATAATAAAAGAAGTGTTATTACGAATAACAAAAAGTGTATTTTCTCTAAAAATGAAGATTGATGGGATAATGGTATATTTAAAATTACTTAATGCAATATGAAGGTAAATTTATTAACTTGGATTTGCATTATCACTCTAAAAAATGCTTATTTTATTTATTAAATACTGCAGAGAATTTTTAAAACAACATATATTTTATTTTTGCTATACTACAAAGAAATAAGGTGGAATAAAAATTATTAGACTCCATTTGATATAGTACTGTGTTTCCCTGAAAATAAACCTGGTCTTATTTTCTTTTGCGCCCCTAAATAAGCATCTGGTCTTATTTTGGGAAATGTCTTACCCGCTTTCCTTAGGACCACCGCAGCCAGGCCTCCCATGCCCTGACATGTGTCATGCCACTGCCTGACTTCTTATGTGGCCTGACTTATGTGGTCTGACTTGCTGTCAGACGCCACATGATGCATTGCACAGTTGTTGATGCAGGACTCCATGTGGCTCATCGTGCCAGTGCCGGTGCTTGGAGCAGGAAGCTGTGTCGTGTATCATGCCAGAGCAGTGGCACCGGTGCCATGTAGCCTCCTGCCATGAGTGGCAGCACCAGCACGATGTGCCATGTGGCCTGCCATGAATGGTGGCACCGACGTGATGTGCCACGTGGTATATGGCCATGACTGGTCGCAAGCAGCCTCAGAAGGAATTGGGCAGCAGTGGAATAGGTGTTGGTGCATGGGTGGGCTGGTTGCAGTGGTCCTAAGGTAAGCGGGTCTGGGGTACGTGAGGCAGCTCCACCTCCCCTGCTTTAGCTTGATTTTTATGCATAAGCCTTGCCCCACCTCATACAACCAGATGTTGGAATGGAGTGTGCTGGTTCTTAATTAGGGCTTATTTGGTGGGGGAGGGTGTAGGACTTATATTAGGCATGCATGTAAAAATCAAGCTAGTGCTTACTTTTGGGATAGGTCTTATTTTCAGGGAAACATGGTAGTTAAGTGCTGAATCAAAAACCAGAACACACTAAGTTCTAATCTTCCCTGAGATGTAAATATTGGCTAGATAACTTTGAACCAGTTGCTTTCACTTTGTGGCATCTCAGGATTGTTGTGAGTAAAATGGGAGCATCATTTGAGCTGTATATAATGAAGGTAGGATATAAATCAGTTAATACAATGATACATTGAACTTTCTTACAACTGATATAAGGAAGGAAGGAAGGAAGGAAGGAAGGAAGGAAGGAAAGAAAGAAAGAAAAAAAGAAGGATGGATCACACTCATGATGTTAATTTTTGTTCCAAAATGTCAGTGTATCTTAGTAATAACTTTTGGATATAACAACACTACTTTATTATTATTATTATTATTATTATTGTTTGCTTTTTTGCTTTGCTCTGAATACATATGCATTAAGTCCTGGAAAGTAATTCAATGTATTTGTAAGTGGTCAGCTCCAATGTAATCTTTATATCTTAATTCAAATTATTGATAAGCCATTTTTGGAGATGAAGCATATAAAACATTAACTATTTATTTATTGACTTGTTTATTTATTTACAACATTTAAAGCCTGCTCCAGTTAAGAGAGAGTCTGGGAAAGGTACAACAATGTCATAAACAAAAAAGGATTAAAAAAAAATAAAAAACCTTCCAAGGTACCCAAACTATCCTAATGACCATGCACCTGCTAAAACAAAACTGCTTTAGCGAGTTTACAAAACCCTCCATAGGATGGAGGAGTATCTTTAACTCAGGAGAGGAGAGCTTTCCATGGAATGGAGGCTGTTACGAGAATGTCTGTTGCCTGCCCAGACCCAACATGTTACTTTAGGAAGTGGGGCCTGCAAAAGCCAGCCAAGTTCTCACATTGAACAAAGCCATAATGTATTCTGGGTTTAGATAATTTAGCACTAAAGAAATCCAACTGTTGTGGATGAGCATGATTTATGAGCCAGGGCACTATGCAGCTCTACCTCCTTTATAGGCATCTTTTGTACATATTTAGATATATGTTGTTGCTGTAATCTCCAGAGTCCCTCTAAAGCTTACAAATACTATCAGAGCTCACAAGCTCAGGATACAATTGACAAGAGTGAAATCTGGAGTTCTAGTTTTAGTTCAGCCATAAAGAACATCTCACAAGTCTCCAAGTATATATCTCCATGTGGGGAATGAACACTTTTCAAAATAACTTGGCTGCAAAATAATAAGTGACCAAATAATATCTAAGATAGTCCTCAACTTGGAAAAGAGGATTCAGAAGCTGAGTTTGAAGTTTTGATGGTTGGGTCTTCTCCACACTCATATGATAAAAATTTGGGCATTTGGTAGCAAGGCAACATTTCTTGCCATCTGCAGCATCCTGCAGTTATGCAACTTAAGATAGTTTTGCCAAAAGCTGACAGTGTTCAGCCAAACCATGCTGATTGCAGACCATTGATTTGCTTAATGACTACCACATTGCTTAACGACTGCCACATTTGTTTAACAACTGTGTTTGCTTAACAACCACTGCAAAAAAAGTTGTAACATTAGATCACTCACTTGACTAATTTGCTTTATGACTATTATGACTAACGAGCAGGCTCCATTACGGTTATATATGGTTAAACTTCATGGCCAACCCTTTCATATAACAATCATTATATAACAATCATTCAAATGTACACTCTAACCACAGATGTAGAAGAAGAGAAAGTAGATGAAATTTATAATCAAGTTCAATTTGAAATTGACAGAACATGCAAGTAAGATGTGCTACTTGTGACTGGAGACTATAATAATAAATTTGAAAATATAAAGGAAAAAATATAATTGGATTGTATGGATTAGGAAATCAAAATGAAACAGGAAACCAATGTATTAATTTCTGCCACTCCAATTATTTCTTCACAGCGATTACTATTACTATGATACTAGGTAGTTGCAGCCAGCTGCTATAACTTAATCTTGCTACTTTCTGCATAATCGGAGACAGATGGCAAATAAGCAGCACTGAGAAAGAACAAGCACAGCAAAGCCAGAAGGCTTCAAAAGTCAGTCATGGCCTTCTCTCATCTGGAACTTGGCAGGTGCCCAAGGGTGATCGCTGGAAAGCCAGGACATTTAAACAGATTGGTTTGATAAGGAAAATAAGGCTTTAGAAGGACAGCACTTATTTCTATCCTGTCACTCCCTCCTATTTGTTTTAAACTGATTGAGCTTTACAAAAATGCATGCCTTGAAATTATTACCCCTTTTATCTTTTTCTGAATTGCACCATTTTTAAATTGTATGAGTCGCGGTGGCGGAGAGGTTAGAGTGCAGTACTGCTGGCTACTTCTGCTGACTTCTGGCTGCCTGCAATTTGGCAGTTCGAATCTCACTGGCTCAAGGTTGACTCAGCCTTCTGAGGTTGGTAAAATGAGGACCCAGATTGTTGGGGGCAATATGCTGACTCTGTAAACCGCTTAGAGAGGGCTGAAGAGCACTGTGAAGCGGTGTATAAGTCTAAGTGCTATTGCTATCTTGCAGACTTCTATTACAACTTGATAGAGTCTGTGGAATCTTTTGAATGTCTTCTGTGAATGAGATCTTCCAGACATTCGATCAGAAAGAGGTGGAGACCCATATACATTGTTCTAATCAAAATGGAACTTTCCAAACTGCATTTTTGTTCAGATATTATGGACAAAGGCACATAATTTAGGTGATTCAGTCTGGATCAGACAGGAAATCTGTGGCAGAGCCAGGAAATGAGTGTGTATCTCCTCTCAAGCCCCCATCCATGCTTTACCACAAGATTATGCTGCCTTTTTTGCCCCAACAATCTTTTCAGAAGTAGTGGCTACAGAGTGTTTTTCACATTAGCGATGAGACATGGAGCAAATGTTCTCTCTAATCTATGGAGTTTTAATTCTACCATAATCACCCTGGGTGGTGTCTTGTTGCCTCTTTAATTATCCATGTGTTTTAAGTACAAGTGAACTAACAAGAACCATCTTTCATTCTTGGAACTGAACAGAAGCCAAACATTTTGGGGAGGCTGACGAGATGACTTTGAACTTTTCTTGGGTTTGTTTACACAATAAAACTGTGCTTTTGTTCTGTCTTCTGATTGGGACAAGAACCACACTTCAAATACTCAGAGGGCGTAATAGGCTTAAACTGGAAGAGGTGCTGTGGGGCTGGAATACGAGAATCACTTCCTGAGAATGGGAATCCAAAACCAATTCACGTGATGCCTATTTACATTTCTGCTTGAAAGGAAAATCAAGGATTACAAAGTTCACAATGGTTGCTACAACAGGATAATACAATAATGATTCCTACAAGTCCAGGGTTCACTGGCAATTACCAAGCAATGCAACTATAAACCAGATCTCTGCCCCAAAGCAATTCCAATTTAAATTTCAGTAAATGTGGAATTAACACAAATGGAAGATAAATGGACACACACAATACTAACGCTCCATTGCTATTGTCCAGTGCAGCTGTTACCTCAGAGTGGTATTCAGCACGTTCTGACCAGTTCTGGAGAACCGGTAGCAGAAATTTTGAGTAGTTTGGAGAACCAGTAAATACCACCTCTGACAGGCCCTGCCCCCATCTACTCTCTGCCTCTCGAGTCCCAGCTGATCAGGAGGAAATGGGGATTTCACAGTAACCTTCCCCTGGAGTGGGGTGGGAATGGAGATTTTACAGTATCCTTCCCCTGCCACGCCTATCAAACCATGCCCACCAAACCACACTCACAGAACCGGTAGTAAAAAAATTTGAAACCCACCACTGGGTTTTTACAAATGATTTTACACATTTGTTGAGGAAGTGAGAGGGCTGAATAAGGCTCAGAAATTAGCACGCCAGCATCCAAAAATTGTAGAAGGAGATGACACTTGCTTAGAATGGATATTCTTGGTAGATTAGAAGATGTTCCAATTTCAGTCATAATCAGTGACAGCATGATCTGTGCGTGTTTTTCTTCTTCATTGAGATTATTATTCTGTTTAGCGTTTCTTAGAAGGGAGAGGGATTGAAGCGCAAGGCAGAACTGTAGCAGTTTCCCAGCCTCAAGTGCTTACAATTAGCACTGCTGTCAAGTATTGGCAGAAGAATCTAGGTCACAGTTTGTATCAGCCCTAAATATTATCACACAAAATCTGGCACCCTTAACGAAAGCAGCAGAGCTTTCTTCCAGTTCTCTAACATTTTATTTTATTAAGAAATGTTTAGCAGATACTTGAAATTATAAAATAGGTAGAAAGGAGATAAATGCCCCAAAAAATAAGCATTGCGAATATGAGGACTAGAATCTTGGTACATGGGCAACCTGTAGGCCACTCCCTGCCCTTATCTATGGCTCACAAACCTCACAAAACAACGTCCACTTTTTTTGTTGGAAACAAAAGGTGTGTTTCAGCTCATTTATGTAATAAGAATCCCTTTCAACCCAAAATATTTACTGTGTGTATTTAAAATTATATGGCAAACTTCTTGACTTGGACCAGTGAGCAGCATTTAAAAGCATTAAATAGCAATAATATTGCAATAAATACCACTTGGCAGCCAAGCTAGAAATCCATTGCAACTATCAGCACTACCATTCCATGGACTCTCTCATATACTCCAGCCAGCTCCCATGCCCAAAAGCATAACCGGGTCTTCTAAGCCATCTAAAAGGCCACCAGGGAGGGAGTTAATAATATTCCAGAGAGCAATCATGACCGAACAGACTCCCTTCCTTAGTCATGCCAGATGGCACTCTTCAAGACACAGAATTTGTAGCATGTCAGTATTGTTGGAACTGATGGGATAGGTAGATACAATCAGAGAGAGCCAATCCCTCAAATAACCTGGCCCCATGTCATGAAGAGTAATTGCCAGCATCTTGAATTGAACCCCAAAGTGCATAGGCAACCACTGCAACTTGTGGCACAGAGGTGTAATGTGCCACAATCAAGGATGCCCACACTACTACATTTTTGTTACCTTTGGTGAAATGGGCATCCTTACAAATATAAAAAACAAATCAGAAAAAATAAATTTTGTACCAGCTGCAATTTCTAGGTTGCACTCTTCAAGGGCAGCTCCCTGTAACGTATACTGTAGTAGTCAGTGGTGAAATCCAATTTTTTTTTACTACTGATTCTGTGGGCATGGCTTGGTGGGCATGGCAGGGGAAGGATACTGCAAAATCCTCATTCCCTCCCCACTCCTGGGGGAAGGATATAAGCAGAGTCTCCATTCCCACCCCACTCTGAGGCCAGCCAGAGGTGGTATTTGCCGATTCTCCAAACTACTCAAACTTTTCACTACCGGTTCTCCAGAACCTGTCAGAACCTGCTGGATTTCACCCCTGCTTGAAACTCAACATTAAGAAACCTAAGATCATGGCATCTGGCCCTCTCAAGTCCTGGCAAATAGATGGGGAAGAAATGGAGGTAGCGACAGATTTTATTTTCCTGGGCTCCAAGATCACCGCAGAATGGGACTGCAGCCAAGAAATTAAAAGACGCCTGCTCCTGGGGAGGAAAGCCATCGCAAAACTAGATAGCTTACTAAAAAGCAGAGACATCACCCTGCCAACAAATGGCATAAAGTCAAGGCGATGGTTTTCCCAGTTGCACTGGATGGCTCTGAAAGTTGGACTGTAAGGAAGGCTGAGCGCCAAAGAATGGAGGCTTTGAACTCCGGTGCTGGAGGAGACTCCTGAGAGTCCCTTGGACTGCAAGGCGATCCAACCGGTCAGTCCTAGAGGAGATCAACCCTGACTGCTCTTTAGAAGGCCAGATCCTGAAGATGAAACTCAAATACTTTGGCCACCTAATGAGAAAGAAGGACTCCCTGGAGAAGAGCCTAATGCTGGGAAAGATTGAGGGCAAAAGAAAAAAAGGGACAACAGAGAACAAGGTGGATGGATGGAGTCACTGAAGCAGTCGGCGTGAGCGTAAATGGACTCCGGAGGATGGTAGAGGACAAGAAGGCCTGGAGGAACGTTGTCCATAGGGTCGCGATGGGTCAGACATGACTTCACAACTAACAACAACAACAAATCCAATACACTAATGATTTCCCCTAAATTTGAATGCCGGGTTGGTAAATTTTGCCACCTTCATTTGCTAAAACAGGACTCATTGAAAAGAACAATCAACCAGCTTGAGATGAGAGAACCTCGTTCTTGGGGAGGAAAAAAAATCTTAATAAAAATACGCCATATGAAAGAAAGCCAAAGGGCCAGATGGACTGAGATGTGAAATGATGACATAATTTTCCTGGAATCTCATCCTGCATTGCAACATTTTCAAAGGGGGGAGGGGAGCTATTTCTGAATAGGCAATTGTAAAAAAATCTTTATTATACAATAGACTAGTACAGATGGAAGAATAGCACATTAACTTACTTCTATTGCCATCACAAATCGGCCTGCAAAATGTTCTAAGCTATGTTAGTCCATCTGACATGCCTCATTTAAACAGATGCTTGGAACAACTGTATCATTAGACCAGCAATTATACAGTATCAGCACAAATATTTTGATAGCTTCGTGCATCTCTTCTTAACTCCGTTTTAAACCCCCTTGTTTAATTACTGTAAGTTATTTGTTTTGCCAGAGTTCAAAGGCAGACCAATGTCTTCGCAGATAACAAACATCCTTTCTGGAGTCAGTACGTTGTTTCCTATTTAGCCTAATTTGAAGGAGAAAACATTATGGTTGCATAATTAGATCAAGAGAGTTTAAATCCTTTCTGGAATTGCAGTGATAAGGCAATTTGATATCAAATGAGGGCCTGGGAGATCTGGCGTAAGTGAGAGAAAACGAAATCACAAAAAAACAACAGCAAAGTTCAACAAACAGAGAACATTTTCCTTAAACAAGTACAGGCAGGAAATGTTTACAGAAAGAGAGGAAGAATTTCCAAAAGGGACAAAGACATCATTAATTATTGCACATATGATTCCTGGAGGCAAAATGGTTTTGCTTTTCCTGCTTTATATAACGGAGTGGAATCCCCAAATCTTTCTTCTGATGTGGAAAGGGGAAAGTTAGGATAGGATAGGATAGGATAGGATAGGATAGGATAGGATAGAATAGAATAGAATAGAATAGAATAGAATAGAAT
>JANHFM010006352.1:10166-26565 GCA_032468115.1 Grayia smithii
TTTTCTACTTGCATTTTTTACCTGCTTTCGAACTGCTAGGTTGGCAGAAGCTGGGACAAGGAACGGGAGCTCACTCCATTACACAGCGCTAACTGCCAATCTTCTGATCTACAAGCTCAGTGTCTTAGCCATTGAGCCACTGCGTCCCTACTTAAAGTTCTTACTTTAGTCTCAGATTTTCCTAGTTAGTCATAGCTTAGTCCTAGTTTAGTCTTAGTTTAGTCTTAGTCTTAACTTTTCTTTTACAAACCAATGACACACTTGTATACAGGAAGAAGTGGCAAAGCCTGGGGGCAGAGTCAAAAGAGGAGTTAACTTAGAATCACTTTGTAGATACAAGTGAACAAAGTCCAACTTCCCCTGAATTCTGGTAACTCCTAGTAGGTGCTAACTGTTAGTTGAGAATATTCCTGTGCATAGGTATGAGTAGCAATAAATCAGTTTAATTGGACTTTCATGAGTGGACGTGATCTTCCCTGCCTGACATTTGATGTGCTTGAGATTGCTAAAGAAACATTAATCTCCTTGACAATTCAAATCCTATGTTTACTTACATTTACTTTCCTAATTATATTTTACTATTCTTTTGATATGTCTCTTATTCTATCTTGGTTTGTTTTTAGTAATGCATTTAGTAAATAAAATGAAGTTAAAAGCATAAAGCCTTTGGGTTGTGTTTTGTTTTAAAAGTAACTTTTCATTTATTCCATACAAACAATAATAATAGTAATAATAATAATGAGTATTAATCCAATAACTAGAAAAGGAAGCAAAATTTAGAGCCAAAGCCCACATTTTAATGCAGAAAGTCTAAAAAAAGAAATCACAGTATTTCAGAGTTAATATTTAAGACTGGCAAAGGCACTTGAAGGTCCATACATAATGCAATTCAGAACCTTAATTAAAATAGTTGATTATTAGGGTTAATTTAACAAGAGATCCCTGGCCAGACTGTTCCTTACAACCCTTCCTGTTTAGTATTACTACATCCTCCGACAACCTATTTTCCCCTCCATTTGTCATGCATTCAGATGAAAGATGCAATTAATGCCAATGTGTAATCAAAATACTGAAAAATCCTTGAGATTATATTGTAACACTAAATTTAGCAATTTCCTCCAAATGCTAAATGGTTATTCATTTTACCTTAAGGTTCTGAATCAAATATCTCCATTTATTCCTCCCAAGTCTTGTTAGCTATCCACATTTTACTGAATAACTATTTAATATTTTGGTTTATCATATTCAGAGCTTTAGAATCAAACCCATATGTTTACTTTTAACTACAGTTTCCTAAAACAAGCCTATTTCATAACGAACAGTGAGAAGTCAACTTGTTTTAATAAATCATACCTAATGCTAATCACAGTATAGATTCAAAAGTAATGTCAATGGGAAACAAAATGGAAACCTGATTTTAGATTTTCATGATCAGAATGACTTTGTTATTATAGAAATGGCTTGAAATGTTGTGAAATATAAAGCACAAGGCTGAATTATTTGTTTGTATTTCACTGCACAGAAAAAGTCAGAAATAACTTCATTTCTCTCTTTGCATTTTCTCCCTCCTCTCAGTTTTCTCTGTATTTTTATCTTATAACGAAACAATAATTAATTAATAGTGTAGTGTAGTGTAATGATAATATAATATAATATAAAATATTTATATCCTATGTGTAGAGAGTTAAAAAAGAACCAATATTTTTTAATGTCCTCTCACACCAGAAATTAGAAAGTTAAGGACATTCATTACTGTTGACCTTAGCTTTAAGTTATAAGATTGAAGTCTCATATATTGATTACTAAAGCAGACTGTTTCAACAAAATAGATTGGCCATTAGATTGTTTGTTTGATTGTTGGCTTTTGAAGAAACTCTTTCAGTTGTGCCATATTTCATTGAATTTGTTAATGTATAACCTAGCTTTTCTAAAGTTGAGAACTGCAAACTGCAAAACTGAAGACAATTGGGTACAATTTGGCTAAGATATCTCATGAGCCACAGCAAACAGAACATTCTAGAGAAAAATGGCCTCCACATTCAACATGGTAGACTTGTGTGAAGGAGGTAGCGGTGATAGAAATCAGTAAACATGACTATTTCAAAAGCATTAAATACTGTGAAGCACGGCACAAAACTCAACAAAACCAAGTATGTTTGATCTTTTTGCTATTAATGTTCATTTATATCACTGCTTTATGTAACTATGGACAGCATGGATCACAGCTGGTAATTTTGAACAGTTTTAGATGCTTTGCTAATGACTAACATGCACAATCTTGTTACGTATGCCATTTTACTTTGAATACCTGCCTTCAAAAAAAATCCAACATTAATGCAGAATATGTGAAATGGTGAACCAGCAGTAATGTTTTTTTCTGCTTTATACTATATTTTATGTCTTTCATACTTCTTTGAAAAATTTTGTAACAATATATATTGCATATACTATTTTAATACTGTAAGCTGGTCCCCTGAGAACAATGCCAAAGAAGAAATCATATAAATACAGCTATAAATAAATGCTGGATATAGTTTTGTTTTGTTTTTTTGTAAAGGATACTGGTGAAAATATTCTGTTAAACATATCAGCAAGGTGATTTTAAAAATTTTACATTTTTCACCTATTATTATTAATTATTAATTATTATTATTATTATTAGCCAATATGCCTTCAGATAATTTGGATGAAAAATATGTGGATTTAAATAGCTCTCTCCTAGTGTGGTGATAAAGTTAGAACAAGAGAGAGGAAGAGAGAGAGCGGGAGAGAAAATGAAGAAAGAAAAAGATACAGCAAGAGTAAGACAAAGCAGAGAGAGATAGGGAAGGAGGGGAGAGAGAGAGAGAGGGAGAGAGAGAGGGGGGGGAGGGGTGTAATTGAACATAGAAGTCAAGAAAAATGGAAGACTTCTAGAAAATGATTGAGCTACCATATCTCAGCGGAAGAGAACCAGTGACCACAAGATGGCAGCAAATAGATACTAAAATGATACTTCTCTACTGCCACCTAGTGGCTGAGTGTTTGCAACCAAAATATGGTAGCTCTACTAATGGTTGATCTCCATTTGCATTGAAATACGCCAGCTTCCTCCTTCAAATCCGGACCATTCTGCCCACCTGTGATTTCATAGTAAGGAGGGGTTTTTCCTCCGGAGACTCCTCCCTCGGTATCTCCTTCATCACCATGGCAACAGCCTTATCTGCCGCCCTAGAGCCTTTCCCCTATAACAGTGAAATCAACAATGACTTGTGTCAGGAGGAAACGTATGACATTCCTGTTACAGATGTAGAAATAGCTTTAATATGACATTATTATCATCAATTTCAATTCCCTTCTTTGTCTCCTCCCACCAAACAAACACACAAAAAGCAAGAAGTTAAACTAATGTGTAAAATAGTGGAAGCAAATTGTTGGTGCTGGAAACAAAAATGAAAATTTAAAAGCAGTTAAGCAATCATACAGGTATTGGCACAGCTGTTAACAATAAGATGTAACATATATTTATAGATGCATGGTATCCAATCCAACATACTTTATCACTTTCCAAGTGACAATTGTTTGCTTCAATCCCATTTCAGTTTTCCATAGATTATACAATGGAATATTTAAAGCAATTTTTCATGGTGTCTAACCAGAAATCTTGGAGCAACCTTTGGTGGGACATGTCCTTAATGTGGCCTCCAGAATTTGCTGCTAAATTGTCAATTTCCTGGGTCAGTAAGAGGATATGTTTAAATCCATTAGGATGATTGAATTAAGTTCAGGTTAAAATCATATTATATTTAGGATTTTTCCTGGCCAAGTCATTTTAGAAGCATATCTTACAGCACACCAAAGTCCATAGAAAATTCTTCCCCCCCCCCCCAAAAAAAAAAGATAGCCAAATCCTCCTATATTTTGATTTCTGGTGGGCTGCAATTTCATCATTTCATTTATACAATATTCAGGATGAATATTTGGACCACTTACTGCCATGGGTTAAATTATAAATCAGCCTCCAGTCTGAATCTCAGAGAGCTTGAACTCTAGAGAGCTTTAGACATAGCCCTTCTCTGTAAAAAGATAAGTTTGATCTATCTAAGATTGTTGTGGAGGACAAGAAGGCCTATCTCTCCAAGCTGCAGTGAGACACACAAAGTAATGTACAGGTAGTCCTCGACTTATGACCACAATTGAACCCAACATTTCTGTTGGTAAGTGAGACATTTGCTAAATGAGTTTTGTCATTTTATGACATTTTTTTTTGCCACAGTTGGTAAGTGAATCACTGCAGTTGTTAAGCTAGTAAGATGGTTGTTAAGTGAAACTGGCTTCCCTATTGACTTTGCTTGTCAGAAAGTCGCAAAAGATGATCATGTGACCCTGGAACACTGCAACCGTCATAAATATGAGTCAGTTGCCAAGCATCTGAATTTTGAACAAGCGACCATGGGGATGCTGCAACAGTCATAAGTGTGAAAAACGGTCATATAAGTCACTTTTTCCAGTGCCATTGTAATTTTAAACTGTCATTAAATAAATTGTTGTAAGCCAAGGATTACCTGTATATGAATATTTCAAAACATTGTGCTTAATGAGGAGGGCTTGCTAGGTTAACAAGATGCCAGATCAAAGTTAAAGTTGTAGGATTGGACACCATGTGTGGTATTGATTGAAAAAGAATTTAAATCACTATTTCCCATTCTTATTTGCAAATACCATCATGCTGAACACTTTCATTGTTGTTAGTCCTGGAAAGACTTCAGACAATCTGCATCAATGCATCATTTACACAGTCATATAAATTGATCAGGTTGCTGCTTTCTTCCATAGTGTCTTTTGTCTTCTTTTCTTAGGAGACCAGAGATCGGGATATAATACAGCTCATTTCCCATCACCTGCCATGTAATGGAAGCTCCAGTTGGCTAATTATCTTAAGATAATTTTAACCATCAACTGCATGGCGCAGCTAAAAAAAAGTATCTTAATTTCCTACTCGGGCAGAAGCTACCCATTGGCACGTGGCAGTATTTTCCTCTGAAATTGAATTGTTAAAAAAAAAAAGAAGTATGATGATTACCACGACATCAAGAGTGACATACCAATATTTGCAAAAAATAAAATAAACTAGAGAGAGAGAGAGAAAGAGAAATTAATTTAATTCTTTCCAGAGCAGCAGTCCCCAATATTTGCAGCTTGGTGTCGGCGATGGCGGGGGGGGATGGGGGAAGTGGAGGGGAAACAGGTCACGTGAGTGAGCAAGTTGAGCTGTGTGCGCGTGCATTCCAGCCCGCCACTCGAGCGGCCTGGTTTTGAATAGGCTATGGCCTGGTCGTTGGCCGCAGCCTCGGGGTTGGGGACCCCTGCTCTAGAGAATGCAATGACTCCCTTCTTAAAACACAATAACAAAACGCAGATACAATATGTGTTGCTTCAGGAGACAAAGCAATTCTAAAATTCATTTTTTTAAAAAGTAAAGATGGAGGAAGGAATCAAGGAACTTCTCTGGGAAAAACCATATTGATGACAGCAAAAACTTCCTTCAAACTGGCTTTGATATCTAATGCCAATGGTGACCCACCGTATTCAGATGCGCAGCATGACTATAATAAAAATGTTCATTTTTAGACAATTATCTATCTTGCATGTTTTAAGCTAATGCCCCCATTGTAAACCATTTTAGTTCAATATTGCAGAATTTCAGTTCTGTCTTTCTAGCTTACAATGGAAAAGTACCGTAAATTCCGGCGTATAAGACAACTTTTTAACCCATTAAAATCTTCAGATAAGTAGGGGGTCGTCTTATACGCCGGGTACTGACCTTGCAAGATGCATGGCTGGCAAACTCTTTATTTTAACTGGAAAAGTTGGGGGTCGTCTTATACGCCCAGTCGTCTTATATGCCAGAATATACGGTATGTACAAAGAAATATTTGTTTTAATATTGTGTTTTATTACCGTACTATATTAATACTGTGATGCTGAAAGGCTGTGATGTTACTTTAAATTCTTTTAAAAACTTTTCTCTTAGAAATTTCAACTATTAGATAAAAGCTTTAATTTAAAAATATGCTTCCCTCAGTCACCTGTACATACATTTGTAAATATTCACAAAAAGATATAGAGGACTTGGCTCCTATAAAAATCTGGATGAGACAAGCAAATGGTCTTCTTTATGAATGCCTAAATTACTTCCATGTGCACTTAACATTCCTATTGATTTCCTCTTCCTGTTCTAGAATTTTTGAGTTTATCAGTCCAGTAAACCTACATGAGAACATTTTGAAATGCAGGGATATTGCAACAGATCCAAGCAGTAAAATTGTTGATGCAGAAAGTAATATATAGCCTATACCAGATGGTTAGCATATCCAGTGAAAATCCAGATTTACAACATTGAAGTCTATTGGATATAGTTGTGAAGCAGAAGTTCAGTTTATATCTGTGGTAATTATTTTCCTCAAAAATAAGCTTCACCTTTTTCTAGAAGATGGAGATCCAGCCATAGGAGTGCTAATGCAAATTTACATGAGGCAACTGGCCTTAGTATTGTCATGCTAATGATATTCATGGCTACTTAGGAAGTGATGGGTTTCACTTACCTTTGCTACTGGTTCGCTCGCACATGAGCCACTTCTGTTGTATGCACAGATGCTTCTACGCATGCACAGAGAGTATTTGATCACATCCGGGTGGATAAGCAGAGCCTCCCACCGCCACTGCTACCAGTTCGCCCAATCCGGGGCAAATCAGTAGCAACCCACCACTGTACGTAGGCCATGACTGAACAACATGTTTTTATTTGCTCTGATTTCTTACATTTTGGAATTACAGTTACTTGTGTGCCTACCTATTTATTTTGTTCTTTGCATTATCTATAGATTGCCTTTAAAGTTTTATTAGAAATATTAAAATACCTCACATGAAATGGAGATATTCACCACTAAAATGTTGCCTATATCATTGTTATAATGAAAAGGATGCTTTTCATTACAACAATGTACAATTTTGTTGTACATGCTAAAGTTCAGTTCAAAATTATTGAAGGAATTTTGAAAACAATAGCAGTTTTCTGGGTTTTATAAAATGATCCAAATAGTCTAATTAAAAATTAAGGCTAAGACTTTTTAAATTATATGTTATTGACAAAGTTGTAGGATATACTGGGAAGTTTATTTCAGAAAAAGGCAATGGCAAACCACTGCTGTTCTATTGCCAAGAAAGCTGTATGAATGTGTCATCAGTAGCATCACCAGAAATCTACATCATTCTTTACAAAGTAAGTCCATCAGCTCAACCTCAATCTGAATTCCATGTTGGGGTAGGTGACAGACGTGTAACTTCAGCTATCACTTGGCCTATTGGATTCTGCATAGTAAATCTCAAGCATGTCAGTACATTGTATAAAGAGATTAAAGTCACAATCTGCTTTTTTAGTCCTTGTCCTTCCAAGCTGATTAAACTGTTCATACTGGACTGACCCTAATGTTAAGGGGATCATCTTCATTGGTTTAACAGGAAAAGAATATGTTCCTCCATAAGAAAGAGACAAAACAGAGAAAACTTATCCATAATACAAGGGATCTGAACAATGATAAACCAGTCTCAAATTTTACACCTCCTGGAAAGCAAATCAAAAGAACTTTCGCCTTGTAATCCTGTTGCATGTGAATTTAGTGATAATCTTGATTATTTAAATTATCCTTTCAGCTATGCTCACTTTGGCAGATGTTCTATGCGGAGTATAATCCTGCTAGTTTTGGTTCTGATCTTTTGTCATTGGCTATATCCAGTAGATGTTATTGGAGGTCTATCTGACAGACTTCACTAGAACAATTGTCTAGCAAGTATCTTGCTATCCCAATGAACAACCTGTATAGCTGCTAATCAAGTCAGGTACTCTTTCTTAGGCTCTTTCAATAAAAGGAGAGAAAGCCTCTCTCTTTTGAAAAATTGGGCCATCCTCCACCCACCGATGGTTTGGGGAATGAATATTAGCCTTATTAAGGTGAAATTATACTCACAATTCAACATCTAGATCACAGATCTTTAAAGGTGCTTCTCTTTGGTCAGGCTTTTAATTGTGAATTGGTTTTAACATTAATTTTAATTCATGTTTCCAGGTTTATAGTGTTGTACCCTATGACTCATTCCGAATGTATCTTTCCTTTCATGTACACCGAGAGAGTATGCACCAAGACAAATTCCTTGTGTGTCCAATCACATTTGGCCAATATAGAATTCTATTGCTTTAATTTTTCCTAATAATAACAATAATAATTTTTCCTAATAATAACAATAAATAACAATTAACAATAAAATCAATCATTTTTTGATATTATTATTATTACTATTTTTCCTTTATTGTTATTATTTTTTGCTCTTCTTGTGACTATTTTTATATTTAGACTTTTAAATGGTTTATATTGCTGTTACTTAAAGATTAGGGCTGGATTTGACAGCTTATAAATATAATATTTATATGGTTCTATGTTCAATATATTTAAGTAATGCTTGTCTTTCGGCGTAGTTTAAATATATGTACATGTGCATGTACGTGCATTGATCATACGTGAGAAAGAACAAACGAACAGAAGAGCAAGATTTCTAAATTCCTTGTTGAAATCAAGCAATCCTTCTTCCAATAAAGCTGATCATGACAGCAGTCAGACCTGTTCGGGGGCCGGAGACACAACAGATCAACTGATTCCTTTGCTTTATGGAATTCCCTGATATTGCAGTTGTGGTGTGATCATATGCCACAAATCACTGCTTCTTCCATCATCCGTTCTCGAAATGCCTGTAATTCTCCTATCCCTTTAATTGTCTTTATACAAAGGGAAGCTGGTAGTAATTGTTCCTGCTTCTGGGATATGTGGCCATTTAGCAGCAGCACCACCACAATCCAGGATCATCCTCTGTGCATTTAAATGTTGTCCCTGATACACCTGTATGAGCTATAGCTTTAATAAGATAGCAGTTTGTTCATTCAACCACTAGTCATTTTAGGTGCAAAATTATGTCAGGCCAGAAATAGTGCCTGTGAATACCAAGGAAAGGAGGTGCAACTGAAGTGGAAATTGGCCTAGAAGGATAGGGGATAAAGGAAAAATAAATTCTGTCTGTAAGAAAAGAGATTAAGAAAGTATAAATCACCGTCAAGGAGACTCCACTGAGGTTTTGCAAAATACTTGAATGGAAAAGACAGAAAATCTGAATCATTGTGTTGGGCTCTAGAACTGAGTCACAACTGAAGAGCTGAAAGAGGAAAACAATCAATGCCGCTGCAGAAGACTGCAGTCATTGTAATGCTAAACCTGGGCTGCATTTTGTAACCAGCACCATTATCAAGGGTTTTAAAACTCAACAAACAATAAGCTATACCATATTACTTATCCTCTACTCCCACCCACACACCCATATTAAACAGACCATTCTGCAGTGAAACATTCTTATTGACAGATAAAAAATACTAACCAATCAGAAATGTAATACATTATTAAAATCCAGCCATTCCTTTGGTGTCTAAATGATAAGGATAGATTTGTTAAATATTTGTTATAACAACCTCTCTTCAAAAAGATTGGGATTTTAAAAAAAAAATTACCATAATCTTGTAAAATGGGTTAGGCAAGCTATAATCCTGTGCAAGCTATTAACCTTCTAGTCAAATGTGCTTGCTTCTTTCGAATTCGGAAAAAACCCAGTGCAAGTGAACGAGCAGTACCACAAGCTAAAACCAATAAATTTATCACGTACTAAAGCTATTCATTCCAAATTGCCTGGCAGCATATGGTTTGCATAGAAACAAATCATAATAAATCATACACTAAAGATATAAATTCTCAGAATGTAATAACTTCCATCTCTGAGTACCAGACCCACAAAAGTCCAGCTATGTGATTTTGGCAAATGCTATGGCAGTCTCCATAGGGTAACCCAAGGGTGCCTAGCCTGAAGTCCCACAGTACATCCAAAATCTTTCGGGCTGGATGGTTTTAGTATATGCTGAATCCAACAGTTTTGTGATATCCTGGGGCGAGGCACGGAAGCAACACAACCAGAGAACAGTTCTAACTCCCCTTTATTGTTCCAACTTTCCCCCAAATGTTCCCACGTTTACTGCAAGTCCTGGAGCAAAGCTGTCACATGCACCTCTGACAGCCTGTGGCTGCAAGTATTCCAGCAAGCAAAGTTAGCAAGGCAGCAAACAAGACAAGAACACACAAGACAAAGCACAGCAAAATCCAGACGTCGACAACTGCATGTGAGGCTCCACAGCTTTAACGCTTGTTGCCAACAAACCGCCCCTCCCAACAGCATCTCTGTAAACTTCATTTCCCAGGTAAGCCTTGTGAAGAGGGTTGGGGCTCCCTCCTCCTGAGTTGCCAGGTTGCCCTGCGCTTATCCTGCCTCCTCTCCATTCTTTGTGCTTGGAAAGGTAATTAATTGCTCATTGCTGGAGCTCTGTTGCTCCATCTCTCCTCTGCTCCACTGCCTACCCTGTCTTCCCCTCTCACCTGGTCATCCTGTGTCCTCTCTCCCTTGCTGTTGACCCTTCCCAGGCCCAAGGGACCCAGGACTGCCTCATCCTGTTCCTCTGGTCATTCCTCGATTGGCCCTAGCTCTGTCTCGTCGTCCTCCTCAGACTCAGGCTCTGACAGGGCCATAACAAGTTTGCACCAAAGTTGGCCAGCATGAGAAAACTTTGGTCTCATGTTGGGGGGGGGGAACCCTTATGAGGAGTCATGAATCTGAACAGATTCAAGGTTATGTGAATTGCTTCATTCAAATGAACCACATTACCTTTCCCTTCAACATAGAAAGTCACATGGCCCCCAGAGTAAAAACCTCTTTATGAAAGCAAATGAAATTCATTCTGCCTAGATTAGTATCCATTTACTATGGATGCTATGGCCAATTCAGTTGTGGATATTGTTGAGGGGGTTCCTATGACAATGTGGAAGAGATGCTAAGGGCAACATCAAGAAGAGAACAAAGCATGATTAACGGGGTTATTGGAAAAATGGAAAAATCTGGAGAAAGTCTCAGTAAAGATAAGTTCAATGTAGGAATCAAATTCAGAATTCTTAATTTATATGAAAGAAAAACTGAGGAGCTATGGGAAGATATCAAAATCACTGGAAAAAAAATATTAGGAAAAATCCAAAATTTCAAAGATGAAAATGTTAGTACCTTTTAGAATAAGTTAAAGAAAGACTGAACAATAAAGACATTCAAGAAGAACAGACTACAGTCTTCCATCATTAGACAGAAAAGACCAAAGAATGGTATCTCAATCAATAATGTCAATGAATAGAACAATAAGAGAAGCAGACTGAACTATTTTTAAAGATAACCTGAGAAATCACAGGAACTTTACAGCCAATGTAGGGCTATGCAAAGATAATAATGGAAGAAATCTAATAAAGGAAAATGAGGTCTAATAAAGTGTTGGGAAAAAGATCCATCTGGTTCAGTTCCAAGCTGGGAGAAAGACAAAATGGAGGCTGGAGGCTGATTGAAAGATGATGCATTTATTGATGAAGCAGAACCACCAAGCACGTGTCATTCTGGGTAACTAACCACCCAGAGTTGAGAGTGGGGAAGTATTTATACCTTCTCTTGTGCTTCAGTGGTGGGATTCAAAATTTTTTACTACTGGTTCTGTGGATGTGGCTTGGTGGGCATGGCATGGCTTGGTGGGTGTGACTTGGTGGGCATGGCAGGGGAAGGATACTGTAAAATCTCCATTCTATCCTCACTCCAGGGGAAGGTTACTGAAAAATCCCCATTCCCTCCACACTGCAGGGGAAGGTTACTGCAAAATTCCCATTTCCTTCCGATCAGCTGGGACTCGAGAGGCAGAGAATAGATGCGGGCGGGATCAGTCAGAGGTGGTATTTACTGGTTCTCTGAACTACTCAAAATTTCCACTACTGGTTCTCCAGAACTGGCCAGAACCTGCTGAATACCATCTCTGTTGGGCTTTGCACTTGAGCTTCATGTTCTTGTGCAAGAACATGTATTCTATTGGCTACTACCAGACTCCCATGGTACCATGTAGAAATCCTAGGAGTTTGTCTGAGCTAAGCTTGTTTGAAGTTTGGCTGATGCAATGAAGGGGCTTGTTGGGCAATTCCTATTGTGGCTGAAGGCTAACCCTACCTTTGTTGGATCTTGGGTGAGGGTATTTGCTGATGAATAAAGCAAGCTATCTCTTTATCTCTTACATCAGTGTTTCTGAACCTTGGCCATTGGAAGATGTGTGGACTTCAACTCCCAGAATTCCCCATCCAGCAGAGCTGTTTCTCCATTTCTCATCAGGGAAATATAACATTCTGCTTTTTTAATATTTCTCAAAATATTTCATTCTTCTAAGAGAGGGATGGGTTCTAACTTTCTACAGAAAGATAATGGAAATATATAACAATATCCTTTATAGACTTCAGAAAGACTGAAATGTTTGTAGAGATAGAGTATGTTCAGAAACTTACTTCATTAGAAGTAACAGAGGCGTCCTGGGTGGCGAGTAGGGATAAACAGGCAGGCTGACTGATTACCAAGTTCCATAAGACACATCCCCACAAACCAAGGGGGGAGATTTGGGAAGTTGAATGTGATAATTTGTCGTCATAGGTACTTGTTGATTCTACTTACTGTCTTTCAGGTGTGGCGCTGGTAGAAGAGAGCCACCTGTCAAATCCTGAAGCCTGGGGTTTGCCATACTGGGACAGAGCACCAGGTATTGGACCAGCTGGTCAGTGAAGGGCAAGGTGTGGATCAGCTGTGCAGCAGGGTGACGCGAGGCAAACAACCTGTCCGTGATTTGGAGCTCCAGCTACTGGGCGACGACCAGTTGTTCTGGCCTGACAATCAGCTGTTCCGAGTCAAGGCCGGGTGGCGTCCCATTGGAAAGGCCAATGCACAGCTGACAACAGGGCAAGGCCAGCGCCGGCGGAAGGGAATGGCTCGCCTAAATAAAATGTGCTGGGAGGTGGAAGGTCCCAGCACTGACTTTGCATCTTTGCATTTTGCAGTTTTGCTGCTGCTAGAACTCATTGTGTGCCAGATTCTGGCCAAAGCCAGTTAGCCTCCAAGCGAGTGGCATCTTAATACTGGTTTGGATCTGGAGCTCGGACCTTTGAAAGGCAATACACTAGTTATCAAATAGGATAACTCCAGTGATCAAAATATGCACTGATGAAATACCCATTCCATTCCTTAAAACTATAGGAAAGTTAGATTATTAGAACTAGCAGTAACAGTTTTTAAATTTTATTTTAATGTACATAAATAACTAGAAAATTAAAGCATATAAACAAGCAGAAAACATATTAGAATTATAGAAAAATGCCCATTTTTAAGGAGTAACATTAGACCTTAACTATACTGTATGTAGCAGTACTAGTTAAACTTCTGATACATCAGTAGGTAGCAAATCATAAGAAAGAACAAGTCCATATAATTAATCCAAGAGTGGTTAAGTCTGGGTAATGCAGTCTTTTCATTATATAAAATAGTTTCCTCTGATAGATACACAGTTATGTTCAGTAAATTCAAAGTTTTCTACATTGATCAATTTCAACTTGCTGATATATAATTCAAACTCACAGTAATAAATCCCATTTGTCTTTGCAAGATCATACTAACAAACTTATTAATATTAAACTGACCAGGAGCATAGTGGGATGAATCCATTATATAAATGTACAATTATAGAAAAGATTCACAATGATAAACTTGTGAAGAATAAAAGCCCTTGGCACAAGTGTTGCATGGCACGAATACATGATAAAGCTGCAGCTGCAATGAAAAGTCAGAGTCAAAACTACACACAATGCTAAATTCCACTTGATTTCCCTTCATGCATTTTAAAATCAGAATTATCTTTGGTTAATAATTGATCTGCAATTAAACAAAATGTATTCCCCTATGAATGAAAAAGTAAGTAAAACACATGATTTTAAGCCAGAAAATGACTGAAGAATCTGGTACCAAAACAGTTTGGAACACAGAAAGTACACATTATTTATTGAAAGAAATATCTCCAAAGGTTGTGACTTTCAACTTGAAATTAAAGAACATTCATTGCAGAGATATTACAAAATTTATTTTGTACTTAAAAAAAACCAAACATCCTATTCAATAATTGCCTACATATTTTTTCAGTCCCTTTTGGCCTGAAAGTTCTCATTTGTATTTTCAGCTTAAAAGTTTCTGATTCAATTTAGGCTATAATGTAGATGTTTTGAAAGGATCTCCATAATGAAATTTTGTTTAAAAAAATGATTCTTAATCCTTTGATTTTTTGACATGAATACATTTCATTCAGAAGAGAAAGGAAAATGTCATTTTCCCAAGGCTTAGATCTTTTCAGAAAAAGCTGTATTAAATGTTCTTTGGTATCTCTGTGTTATACTAACAAGAGCTTCTTTACACTGAGCTGCTTCTTATTGATGCCATAATATCTTTCCATAATTACAGGAGGAGACATTGAGCATCCAGGGAAAATGAAAATAAGCCCAGTTTATTAAATAAATAAATGTTTATCTAAGACCTAAAATATGTCTATGGAGATTCTCAGTCATCCAGGTTATGGTTGCCCCAAAGGTGCTTTTTCAAGAGGCAACTGGACTTTCTTGTTTTTCTTTGAAGATGTTTCACTTCTCATCCAAGAAGCTTCTTCTGCTCTGACTGGATCGTGGGGAATGGAAGGATTTATACTCCGTGCAGAGAGCTGGTCATTTGCATTCTTTTAGCAAGACATTGAGGCCACCTGAAGGTTTATCTGTGTTATCAGGGTCACATGAGTGGTGCAAATGGATGTGGAGGCTCTTTATAATTAACTGAAAAAACACCTTTGGGACCTAAAGTATGATTTTTTAAAAAACAACAACAACATACCATTCTCCTGTCCTAAATACTCAAAACACTTCTTTGACTTTTTGAACTATATGTCTTGGACATCTTGTTATACTGCCTTATATGGGAGAGACTCGGATGATTTAGAGAAACTTGAACAGATCCAGAGGACCAAAGATCTAACTCCAATGGAGACAGATTGAAGAAGGTAGGCATGCTTTGTCTTGTGAAAAGAAGATGAAAGGGGGATTTGGTAGAACTTTTCAAACATCTGAACAATTGTCACATCAAAGGCCAAGACTGTGGAATGAAGGACGGAGGTTGCAGATTGAAGAAAGATTCTGAAAATGTTTCCTAACAATAAGAGCTGTCTGTTATGAGATCAATAACTAGAAAGGTAATGGGTCTGCTTTGTGGGCAAAGGCTAACAAGTTAAGACTGCTTTAAGATGGATTCGTGCACTGAGCTGAGGAGAGACTTGATGGCTTCAGTCCCTCACTCCAACTCTGCAAATCTAAGGCCTTTCCCAACAGGCCCATAAAAGCAGGAACATTTATAGAATATCAGCTATTCAGATCTGCCATTTATTTGCCCATCAAAATTGAGCAACTACATAAATGCAAATAAGCAAGTCATAGAGAACTACTTCACCATATCTTGTTTTGTAAATATTTGTCTTATTCATCCAGATAAAGCAAATACATAAAATAAATTTATTTATTTGTTTGTTTATTTAGCGCATGTTAGTGTTACATCATCCAGGAGACTACAGTGTTAGTACAGAGTAGTTGTTTGGCTGCCTAAGGCTGCTCACACTCATGCACTTCCAGGGTACACTACAGAGGGCAAACTAGTCCCACATTCAGAATGGTTAACAACATTCTGCAGTGTCATCCAAGGCTTTTCCTTCCACTAATGCTGCCTCGTGTTCAGGCGTGGCATTCTGGCAGATCCAGCCCAGATTGGGATCATACTTTTGCATGAAGTGCCAATATTTTTCCCACCACAGTTGTACCTATTTATCTACTTGCATGCTTTCAAACTGCTAGGTTGGCAGAAGCTGAGGCTCATGATGAGAGTTGATTCCGTTAACTTGGTGCTAGGAATCAAACTGCTGGAGTATAAACCTTCTCCGGCTTCTTTAAGTCACTGAGCCACTGTGCCTCCTACATAATAAATGTTTACAGAGGTTGCAATTATGCAATTATAAATGTTGACATACTAACCACAAAACGGTGCAAACCCATACAATTCTTTCAATAAGAAGCCATTAAGGCATAGTTTGGTTTGAATATAGAGGTTATATTTTGCTAACAGTACCAGGAATCCGGGGGTGGGTTCTACTTACCTTTACTACTGGTTCTCTTCATGCATGCATTTTGCACGTTTGCAGCACGTGCACGTGCCAAACACGCGCTCCACGCATGCGCAGTAACTAATCTAACTGAAAAAAACTCAAAACAAGCGCTCCGCGGATGCGCAGTAACTAATCTAACTGAAAAAAACTCAAAACAAGCGCTCCGCGGATGCGCAGTAACTAATCTAACTGAAA
>JANHFM010006353.1:5664-17177 GCA_032468115.1 Grayia smithii
GGGGGGAAATAGTGTAAAAATTTTGTAAAACATTTTTAATAAAAAAAAAAAAAGAGGAGCTCCGCTCGGAGCAAAACGGCCGTTCAAAGCTTTGTACGGTCCAACTACCTACTATTTCCTTTACAAATCTGTATATTTGTACTCCAGTTTTAGAATGAAGGCAATTACACACCCTTTTGTTCCTTAGTAAACATTGATTAGGGGCAAGTGTAGAATCTAATGGATGTGTAAATTCAAATTTCCTATTAAGTTGCTCTGAATGTTACATATTGTGGGGCTTTCTTCCTTACTAATATTGCCTTCTCAAATCTGGTGGCCCGGCAAAATGTTAAATTACAATTCCCAGTCCTGCTTGTTAAGGATTATGGGATTTATTGTCCAGCACATCTGGAGGACATCAACTTGGAGAAGAGTGTATTGGTAATGGAGTATACATCTTTTGATTACTCATGAAAATGAAGGGATAAATCAAGGAAGACTGTTTTGGATCAATTATTGCTGACTTTTATCACAATATGTGTATCATATAACTAATGTTGGTCTAAGCAGATCCGGATGGGAGCGGGGAAGAAAAACAAAAAGCATTCATTTCCATTTTTAGATCAAAACACTCACATTTGCATGTATGATATATGAGAACCAGGCATTTTAACTCTGACCAGGCAATTTTTGCTTTACCTTTTGTGAACGTTAGCCAAAATGGTAATATGCTTTTTTTTTTAAAGGACAGTAATATATTTAAATTGTAAGGGCTCAATCTAGATTTCAGTTGAATAAATAACATATGGGCATGAAATCAGGCTAGCTTTTCAAAGAATCCTAAGTAGTAAAAAGAAGAGAAAGGAGCATGCCAAACCTCAACGTCAGGACCTTTTAACCCCCTAGATAGATTTGATGTGTGTCAGCTAGCCAGATTTTCCGGAAAAAAACCTCAAACCTATTCCCTCGCCCCGCCAAAGTACAGGAAGACTAGAAATCATCAGCCGATTTGAGCGGTCAAAGGAGAGGCTTTTGCTAAGAGTCAAATTCCAAGCAGTCCTTCAAAGGTAGATTTCACTGAGTAGGCCTTTGTGCCTGGTGGAAATAAGACATGGGACGTCTGGTTGTGGTTAATCGAATGGCAACACAAGACAGATGTCTTTGCCACTAAATAAGTCTGCCCAGGGCTGTGGTTTTCATAACAATGCATTATTTTAAGTAACAAAGGGTCCTGTGTCAAAATTGACCCCAAAATATTTCCATGCCTACCTTCAGGCTACTGTCTGCCTTTCTCCCCTATGCAAGGGGAGCACATTCAAAAACAAAGATGGAGAAATAAAGGGGAAACTAGATGAACTCAGCTGCCACATCAAATGGGTGCAAAGTGAAAAAGGTTTGTTCTTGAATCGAGGGATGTTGAACTGCTGTACGGATGTCTAGCCCAGGGGTGTAAAATTCGATTTCATTGAGGGCCGCATCAAGGTTGTGTTTGACCTCGGGGGGGCCAGGGTGAGCGTTGGCAGGGTGGCCACGACCAGCTCGACATCACTCGTGTTGGGGGTGCCTGTAGTAGCCTCAACGCTCTGCCAGGGAAAACAGGCTCCGTTTTCAGCTGCGACTATGTCCTGCAACCCTCTGCCAATGAAAATGGAACTTGGGAGGGCCGCAGGTTGGTTCTTTGCTGTTTCCAGGTGGCCCCATGGGCCAGATCTAAGCAGGCCGAATCCAGCACCCGGGCCTTGAGTTTGATACCTCTGTTCTAGCCTATCAAAGAAAAGGATTAGACTTGACATGATAGCCCCCTTCCAATACATGAAGGGCTATCGCAGAATAGAAGGGGTCGATTCATTCTCCAAAGCATCAAAGGGCAGGACAAGAAGCAATGAGTGGAAGCTCATTAAAGAGTGATCCAACCTGGGAATAAAGAGAAGTTTCCTGCCAGTGAGAATGATTCATTAATGGATGGAATAGCTTGTTTCCCGGAGTTGTGGGTACTCCATTGCTGGAGGTTTTCAGGAAAACCATTTGTCTGGGATGATGTAAGGTCTCCTATTATGAGTAGGGGGTTGAACTAGAAGCCTTCCAAGGCCCCTTCCAGTCTTGTGATTCTATCATTCTATGAAAAGGTTGGGAAGATACATTATTTTTGAAGTTGGAAGCGTCATTGGAGCGATCCAGACACATGACAAGCCACTGAGTCATTTGCTGCCTTTGGAAATTAAGGTGGCAATTCCCACAGAGAACCGGTGTGTGGCATCTTAACTGAGATGTTGTTTGGTGTCAGGAAGACTCGAGTTCTAATCCTGCTCAGCCACAGAGGCTCCCAGGGACAGATGTTCTTTCCCCTCAACCTCAACTATTGTAGATGGTTGCTTTTTTAGAATTAGCATAACAGAGTTGGAAGGGACCTTGGAGGTCTTCTAGTCCAACCCCCTGCTTAGGCAGGAAACCTACACCATTTCAGACAAACGGTTATCCAATCTCTTCTTAAAAACTTCCAGTGAGCATTTGTTAAGAGGAGCATATGTTAGTGCAATATGACAGTTACCTTTGGGCCAGCAGATCCTGGAAGTCCAGGTGTTCCAGATAGGCCTGTCTCACCCACTTCACCCTAAGGAAAAGATGCAAGAAAATGTAACAACAACAACAACAACAAGAAGCGAACAACAACACTGAACGAGCCTCGGTGGTGCACTTAGCTAAGTGCACTGCGAAGTGTTTTCACTCAGTTCCATTTGCCTGCAATTAGTGCTGGTTCGAATCTCATCAGGCTCAAGGTTGACTCAGCCTTCCATCCTTTTGAGGTAGGTCAACTGAGGACCCAGATTGTTGGGGGCAATAAACTGACTTTGTAAAAATGCCGCTTGGGGGGGCAAAAGCCCTAATAAGCAGGCATATACAGGAATGAAGGCTACGGCTAAACACATTGATTTGTGCTTAAGAAATTGTAAGCTGCCCTGAGTCTCCGGAGAAAGGCGGCATATAAGTTGGAATAATTTTTTAAAATGTTAATATTGGCTAAAAATTCAGCACTATTTGGGACACAGATTGCTCACTTTTGCTGTAAGAATAGTTAATATTGGTACCCGTAGAGAATAAGATTTAGTTAGGCCTTTAGTTTAATCCAGCTGCAGCTCCTCCCATGTACCACTCTCTTACTAATAAAAAGCTGTAGCATGGAGAACATTTTCTCCTGGTAAGGAAACAGCTGTACTGGTAGTAGAAAGCTCATATCAGGAATATGAGGAGGAAAAAGCAGACATGGATAGAAGAGAGTGCCAAATGGAAAGAGGTGCTTTGAGATGGCTGTGTATCCTACAGGTTCTTACAATCATGAGAATTCAGCTTATTCAGTGAAAAAAAACCCTTGTGTTAAAGAGAAGCAGCAGCATTCTTAATGTTTCTGTAATAGTGTGTTCCTCAATCTTTGAAAAGTCTATGGCACTAGAAACCTGGTATTGAATTGTTCCATGTGACAAACATCATGACTGGAGTTCAAGCAATGTGTGTTCAAGATGTGTTTTCTGGATGTGGAAATTGTGAGAATGTGGCAGTTGCTGATAATTGTTTATCTTGGCTCTGTCTTTTTTATGTTAGGAATATTGTGTAGTTGTAGAAGTGAATATATAGATACGATCTGGGATTCCACACTGGGTAAACTGCAAGCAGAGATAAAAAGGTGACGAGCTCAGTACATAGATCCCTGCATTTGCTTTGATGTTTCCTGGAGAAATTTGGATGGGTCAGCAGTCCACTCTATCCAGTCTTCTGGAAAGGCTGCTGATGTCGCATCTGATTTCTTTCCCTTAAATGCTCCTTTTGCCAGATGCAGCAGAGCGCTAAAAGACTGAGGTAACAACTATGATTGGGCTAGAGAAAGATTACTCAGTTCTTAGGCCTGGTTTGCAGGAGACAGTCATTTGCCAAAACCAGTATGGGTTTTTGCCAGGGTCATTAATCCAATTTGTATTGTTTCTTGGCATCTACAGTGTTCCAGACTGGCATGGTGGGTTATCCTGAAGCACTGACAGATCCCTCCTATAAATCCCAGATCTTGGTACTGACTTACCCACTGATTGGGAATTATGGTGTTCCTCCAGATGAGTTGGATGAGTACGGTCTCAGCCGGGTAAGTATAGCATTGGCAGAAAGAAACCCATTCTTACATGTTGCAATAAATATTTCTGATGGCTTAGCAGTGAGATTTGATTTCTAGATTCCTGGAGACCAAGTGCCAGAAATTATCCTTGCCTAGTTGAATAGTTCTAAGAATTTCTGGCATAGCCAGCCTGGTGTTCACATACTTCATCTGCTCTGTCAGTGCAACGCTATAAAATTGACAGACAACATATCTAAATTTGGGATATCTGCATCTTACATGTAGAGATTAGATTTGATTCATATGTGATAAGATTAGATTATTTTCTAGAAGAATCCAGTGTCCTGAATTAGACTGATGATTCATACCAAATAATCAAAACACATTGGATAGCTTTGAATTGATTGGATGAAATGAACTGGATTAGAAGTTCATGCACTTCTAATCTGCTTGCTGAATTAGATCAGTTTGTAGTCTTTCTTAACTAGGTATATCCCTGAAGTTGTGGAGAGTTTCTAAGAACAGGAGGGAAACATGTTTTTTCTCTCTGGGAATGGCAGCTGAAAGTTTGCTGCAGAATTTCTCCTAATGAGATCATTGACACAAATGATGGATATATATATATATTGTACATATTTCAAATAAATAAAATATTTTGGGGATTTGAATAGAAGGGGATTAGGAAATTCTTGTGATGATGAGATATGTTTCTTTATTAACTCTTTGTTTCCCCTCCTCTAGTGGTTTGAATCTAGTAGCATTCATGTAGCCGCACTGATTGTCGATGAATGCTCTAGAAATCCCAGCCACTGGAGTGCTACACGCTCACTGGATCATTGGCTGAAAGAAAAGGGGATTCCTGGTTTGGAAGGTTTGTGCTAGGATTTGCCTCTAGAGGACCTGGTGAAATGCAAGCTGAGTTGCAATATCTCTCTTCTATGCTCCTTGTAAGCCATAGTGGGGTGCCCCAAGACTCAGTCCTTTCTCCCTTCCCATTTAATATCTACTTGGGGCTATTGGGTGGGGTGATCTGACAGTTTGGAGTGAGGTATCATCAGTATGATATCCAGATTAACAGTTTTATCCCAAGCCACCTGAATGGATGTCTTGGATATCCTATTCCAGTGTCTGGAGGCTGTGAAGTCTGGATGGAGCACCATAGGCTTTGGCTCAACCAAGCTAGCCTGTTGTGAATTTGGAGCTTTCAGTTTCAGGGATTTTCTACCTTTGGTTCTGAATCGGATAGCATTGTCTGAGAAAAACCTGATCCGGGGAGTCTTCTTGGACTCATGGCTCCTGCTGAAAGAGCTGGTGGCAGCTGTGGCTATGAAGGGCTTTGCATATGTTTGAGTGGTACATTGGACCAGGAGTCCCTGTTCGTTGTCTCTTATGCTCTTGTGACTTCCCATCTGGACTCCTACGGCTCAGTTTAACTAAGGTTGCCTTTCAACAGCATTTGGAAGCTTCAACTGGTGCTAAATGCATCAGCAAGGGTAGTAAATGGTGTTATTCACTCTGCACATGTAACAACCACTACTCCAGGAACTGCACTCATTGCCAGTGTGCTTTTGATGCAATTCAGGGTGCTAGTTGTCGCCTTTAAAGGCCTTCATAATTGGGGCTGGTCACTCTGTTTTTTTTCCAGTTGTTTCTATCCACCCAATCTGATAGGGCAGGATGGGCATGCTCTGAATCCTGTCAGCCAAGGAATGCTGGCTGGCAGTCTTACAAATTTGAGTGAGTGAGTGAGTGAGTGAATGAATGAATGAATGAATGAGGTTGACTCATTCTTGAGTCAATTCAAGGTTGACTCAGCCTTCCATCCTTTCGAGGTAGGTAAACTGAGGACCCAGATTGTTGGGGGCAATAAGCTGACTTTGTAAAAATGCCGCTTGGGGGGGGCAAAAGCTCTAATAAGTAGGCATATACAAGGAATGAAGGCTATTGCTAAGCACGTTGATTTGTGCTTAAGAAATTGTAAGCCACCCTGAGTCTCCGGAGAAGGGCAGCATATAAATTGGATTTTTAAAAAAAGAATGAATGAATGAACAAACTCTTCATTATGCAATCACTGATTACGTTCCCATAAGATTTTCACTCGATTACTGGATCTCTCACTTTTTTTAAGTTCACGTATTACACTGTACCATGAACTAAACAAATTGGGTTCCCACAATGAATTTTCAAGGAAGTTAGAAAAGATAACACTATTCAGTAAATCCAGGAATCTCTGTTTTGTGAATAATTGCAAACTTATCTTATCTTAAGAGTCCAAGAGTGGACAGACTGATTCTTTTAGCCATTTGCCCCTTTGGCTGGAGGACTGCTGGCATTTGGCAGGTTCATAGCTTTTAGAATTGGATGCAGTTTGAGAAATCCACCTCCTTCTAATTCAGTGAATTAGAGAGACTTCTGCCTGAATTGCTTCCAGATGTTATCTGGATGTTCTGGACTTAAAATTGCTTCAGCCCCTTTTGCCTAGGCAACAGCTTCTGTACATATTCATTAAGGTAATCTTCCAATCATTCTCTGCACAGACAAAAATTTATTTCTGCAACAACAATCTGGGGAAGTAGGTTACTCTGAGAGATTGTAGGATAAGTTGTGTCACTCTATACAGATGGCCTTGACTTATGACCACAATTGGGCCCAAAATTTCTGTTATAGAGTGAGACATTTAACTGAATTTTGCCCCATTTTATGACCTTTCTTGCCAGAGTTGTTAAGTGAATCACTGCAGTTGTTAAGTTATGACATGGTTATTAATTGAATCAGGCTTCCCCATTGAGATTATTTGTCAGAAAGTCGTAAAAGGTGATCACATGACTTCAGAACACCGCAACCATCATAAATATGAGTCACTTGCCAAGTGTGAAAAATGGTCATGTCACTTTTTCAATGCTGTTGCAATTTTGAATGGTCACTATATGAGCTGTTGTATGCCGAGGACTACCTGTATTAACAAAAATCAGAAGCAGTACAATAGCAGCTTTTCTGATTACCAACATCTATTAAAAGACATAAGCTTTTCTGACATTTCCCATCAGATGGGACTTGATTGATATAGGATTTAAAGTGGGAGGAGAAGACAAGTTGGCTCTGTGGATGCAGGTTACATGTGAGATAGATTACCTCCATCCATGAAGCCACTCTGCAATGAAGGGAGATGCAGCTCATGAAAGCTTATGGCTTTTAATAACATCTGTTATTTGGAAAAGGTTTCTTCCTGATTTTTTTTTTTTTGCTGGGAATAAGAGTAAGTGACCCAAAGTTACCCACTGAACTCCATGACTAAGTGAAGGCTTAAACTGGGATCCCCTTGCTTAACATCTAACAGATTAGATGGAACATTTGGTTATATAATTGTATTTCATTAGAAATAGAAGGAAGCAAAGTTGTGATAGGAATCAACATTATTGATAACTGTCAAAATATGAAGATAGTTCACTTGTTCCAAATTTCCCAAGGTTGTCTCAGCATAGATAGAAATGGAGATTATCCTGTCTGTGAATTCTCCTGGTGATCACAGAACCACAGAGTCTACAGAGATAGTCCGTCCTTTCTAATAGTTCATTTCTCCTGCAGGAATTGATACACGAGCACTAACCAAGCGGATCCGGGAAAAAGGGAGTATGCTGGGAAAACTGATACCAGAGGGTGTCCACAGTTCACACCAGCCATTTGATGATCCAAACACACGGAACCTGGTGAAGGAAGTCTCACTGAAAGTAGGTTGGAAGGGAAGAGACAGCTTGGGCTAAGCAAATTGGAGGTGGCAAGCAGCAGCAATGGATATACTGTTTAACATTCAGAATAGGAGAAGGGATTCTTTAACACATTGTTTCTCAACCTTTGTTGAGAGTTGAAGTCCACACATCTTCCAGTGGCCAAGATTGAGAAACACTGCTTTAACACATGGTTTGCATTAACACATGGTTTGGAAAAAAATAAAAAGTCCATTATTTGTAATGAATTATTTTGAGAAGCAGTTCTCTGATTCAGTGCTCCCTCCTTCTGCCTAAAAATATGCACCCTACAGCTTCCAAGTAACTCAATTCTTTTATAGAATCTTTCTGCACCAGAAAGTTATTATTTTATAAGGTTTCTATAGACACACAACTTACATGGGATAACCTTGGGTGGCTCACCACAGTAATAATAGTAATTAAAAGCATAAAAACCAACCAGTTTTGTTATTGTTGCAGGATTCTACCTCTGCTTTATACCAATACTTGGGCAGGAATTTAAAATAGATATGCAAATTTTTGGAGAAAAGCCGTGCATGATTTAGGGAGGAAGGCTTAAGGAGGAAGGGGATTATCCCAAGCGTTCACCATTTTCCAAACCATCCCTCATTTCTTGCTTCATCTGTATCATTAACAGTAGAGGTATAGGATTAAGTGTGATTTATTGGCCACTGTCCTATATACTTCAGCATACCTACTTTCTCCCTTATGAATCCATAGAAACCCCGCTTGTTCAACCCTGGTGGGTCTGTGAGAATCACAGCAATCGACTGTGGCCTGAAATACAACCAGATCCGGTGCCTGTGTGCTCGTGGGGCAGCTGTTACTGTGGTGCCCTGGGATCATCATCTGGATAGTACGGGTGAGCATAACTGAGTGATGAATATGGAGTTTATAGCTCCAGATAGGTGGCTGGTTTCAGCTTGGGAGCAAAGAATATTCATACTTGTGGAGCCCAAGTGGCTGGTTCAAGAGGAAAAGTAATAATAGTTAAGGTCATAAAGAGAGCCAGTTTGGTCTGGTGGTTAAAGTGGTGATCTGGAAACAGGAGACTGTGAGTTCTAGTTTCATCTTTTGCGTGAAAAAGCCAACTGGCTGACTTTGGGCCAGTCTCTCTCAGCCCAACCCACCACACAGCTATGTTATGGTGTGGAAAAAGGAGGAGGAAAGAGAGTTACATACGTCCGCCATCTTCAATTACTTATAAAGTAATAAAGGCAGGATAAAAATGAAATAAATAAATGGATAATGCCATCTGATACCTCATTTCTTCCCCCAGAATTTGATGGGTTGTTTGTTAGCAATGGTCCTGGAGATCCACAATTCTGCCAAGAAACTATTTCCAGTCTGCACCGTGTGCTAGAATTGCCAACTCCAAAGCCCATCTTTGGCATCTGCTTGGGTCATCAGCTGCTGGCTTTGGCCATTGGAGCTAAGACTTACAAGATGAAGTAAGTGTTTGTGTGGATATTTGAAATAGCAATAGCAAATAGAAGTTTATAGTATCGGCATATTGCCTCCACAATCTGGGTCCTCATTTTACCGACCTCAGAAGGCGGGAAGGCTGAGTCAACCTTGAGCTCATCAGGGTCAAATTGCAGACTGTGGGCAGAGTTAGCCAGCAGTACTGCATTCTAACCACTGCACCATCACAGCTCTTAAATAACCAGTAGTAACCTCTTCAATGATGGTGAGCAGTCTAATTCTTCAGTACTATAGTAAATGTCAGGTAGTTCTCAACTTATAACTGGTCATCTAACATAAAGCATGTCTGGCCATTGTAAAATATTGCACCAGCACATTTATTGCCCCGGTCACATGATCACACATATGGAGGACCAGACCTCAAATTTATTGAAAACGCTGGTGTTTGCTAGTGTTTTCCCTTCCAGCAGCATTAAACGCTATCGAATGCCAGCATTCTGAAAGAATGAGAATGCTGCTGTTTCCTGGCATTTTCCCCTCCAGAGGGACAGAAACATGGGCATTCAAAAAGGCTCCTCCAGAAATTCCTTGGCATACTGGAGGAATGGATCTCAAATTTTGTGAAAATGTTAGCAAACATCATCATTCTCAGAATTGTTCTGCCTATCCAGGGGTGGGTTCTACTTACCTTTACTACCGGTTCTCTTCATGCATGCGCTTTGCACGTGATCAGTGCGCGCATGCTCGCTTTGCTCACATGTCCACCGAACACACAGTCTGCACATGCGCACTAACTACCCTCCTTGGAAAAAAACTCGAAACAAGCACTCTGCACATGCACAGAGCAGAGAAATGTAAGTACGGGCGCGCGGGTGGGCCCAGCTCCCACCCGCAGAGAACCGGTTCAGTGACGTCACACCGTCACCGCTACTGGATTGCGCAAACTGGGCCGAACCGGTAGCAACCCACCACTGTGCCTATCTCTACCATGCCCAAGAGGCCCAGGCCCTCTCCCCAGCATCCTTCCACTTAATGATTGACTTGGTTGCTTAATGACTGCAACTGGGAGAGCCAGGATGGCAGTTATTGAGTGAAGAAGTCATGTGGTTCTCACTTAACAATCACTTCGCTCAACAACTGAGATTCTGGGCCCAGTTGTGCTTGTATATGTAGTTTGAAACAGAAGAAGATTTTTTTTTCTCATAAGTTAAACTTTATTCCCCTTTGAATTCCTCCTCAGATACGGAAACCGTGGACACAACCAGCCTTGCCTGCACGAGGGATCCCAGCGCTGCTTTATCACATCACAGAACCATGGCTTTGCAGTAGATCCAGCTAGCTTGCCATCTGGCTGGACTCCTCTCTTTACCAATGCAAATGATCATTCTAACGAGGGACTTGTGCATGAGTCAAAGCCATTTTTCAGGTAAGGACAAGCAAGAGAACAGGAGGTTAAACAAGTGAGTTGGGGCACCCTTCTTTATTCTGATTTTATGGACCCCTACAGAAGAGCCTTTCTGGATCAGCTCAAGGGTCCATTTCTTCCAGGCTTCTGTATTGTATGGTGACCAAACTGGTGTATTCAGGAAGCTCCAAGCGTTATGAGGAATGTGATACTCTTCTCCACTGGTGCATCCCAAAATTTGATATTTAAGGTGTGCTGGTTATGATTTGTGTGTGTGTTGTCAAGTTCTCCTAGCAACTACATGGCAATGTTTTGAAAAGTGGTTTGCCATTATGTTTCTATGGCTGAGTGAGAGTGACTGGCCCAAGTCACTCAGCTGGCTTATGTGCCTAAGGCAGGACTAGAACTCAGTTTTTCTTACTCTTTTGGCACCTTAATCACTAGATCAAAGACAGGAAGTAACTATCAGATCTAGTTGCCATTAGTAGCCCAGTCTTCCAAGCTAAGACCGTCTCCCCATCAGATGGCAAAGAATTCCAGGTTTTTTTAATCAGCCAAGAATCTTCCTTCATTTACTTTTGTTGAGACTTGGAATTCTCACCTTGGGTTCATAATGTGCACACTTTGGTATGCCTTGCATCATGTTTCCCCTTATCTGCCTTTGTTCTAAATAAACAGCCCCAATTGTGCCTCGGTGGTGCATCTAATTAATGCTCCGGCTAAGTGCTTCAGCTTAGTTCCAGATGCCAGCAATTAGTGTTTGTTCGAACCTCACCAGGCCGAAGGTTGACTCAGCCTTCCATCCTTTCAGGGTAGGTAAACTGAGGACCCAGATTGTTGGGGGCAATAAGCTGACTTT
>JANHFM010006353.1:97698-111443 GCA_032468115.1 Grayia smithii
GAATCTCACCGGCTCAAGGTTGACTCAGCCTTCCATCCTTCCAAGGTGGATAAAATGAGGACCCAGATTGTTGGGGGAAATATGCTAACTCGTAAACCGCTTAGAAGCGGTATATAAGTCTAAGTGCTATTGCTATTGCTATAATATTCTTAATTTCTTCAAAAATACTTGACAAAAAGCATTATTAAATTTGGCATTCATCAAAGTTTGTACGTATCAATTTGATTACACCTTTGCTAACAAAATCTAGAAAGTTCCAAATTTCCACCAATAAAAGTTTGATGGAATGTAATACTTTCTACTGTTCTTTGTTGATTACTTATTTATGTAGATTTAAGAGTCCCTTTGTTCTGTGAAGCATTCCAGTGACAGTCAACAAATTCAATGCTAAAATAATTCTTGTGTAGTTTTGTAGCACTTTGAAGAGACTCTGTTTGCTTAAAATATAATTCCATATAACTTTAGTAAGATTTTCTTATTTAATGTACAGGTAGTCTTCAACTTACAACCATTCATTTAGTGACCATTCAAAGTTACAACAGCACTGAAAAAAGTAACATGACCAGTTCTCATACTTACAACCATTACAGCATTCCTATGGTCACATGATCAAAATTTGGATACTTGGCAACTGGCATGTATTTATGATGGTTGCATTGTCATGTGGTCACCATTTTTGGTCTTACCAGCTGGCTTCTGACAAGCAAAGTCAATGGGAGAAGCCAGATTCGATTATTGATGACATGATTCATTTAACCATGGCAAAAAGTTCATAAAATGGCATGAATCACTGAACAACTGCCTTGCTTAGCAACAGAAATGTGCTCAATAATGGTTTAAGTTGAGGACTGCTATATAATTGTACAACTTTAAAATATTATTGACAGTCCAAGTTGACCCAATTTGTATATTTTATGAAGAAACAGTTAAATTTAGTTGAAATTAGATTGGTACTTGTTTCTATTCTTTGGAAATACATCGCATTACATACACTTTAAAATCCTAATTCTGCAAAATTTGCGATTTTCCCATTGTTTCTACTGAACCAATTTGTCCTCATGAGGATTCTTTGCTTTCCAAAGACTGGACACAATCCATTAAAGCAAATCTATACACAATACTTCATTGCAGTACCTTGCCTAACGACTGCTTATTCCTCTTGGTCAACAACACCCTTCTAGGACTTTGCAAAGTGATGTTGCCAAGAACTATGTCCTTAATAACAAGTCCTTTACATTCAGTCTGTAATACTCAGATCAGACAAAGGTCTCAAAGTTTATAAAATAGGATACAACCTTTGCCTTTCTCCAAAAGTTCTCTTGGAGCTAGTTATGATGAGATGCAGTTTCAGTGTGGTTGCTCATTTTCTAGATGCTGCTGAGCCCCACGCCAAACTCGAAGCCTTGTTCTTAAGGAATGTTGCTTTTTGAGGACTCCAGCTAAGCTCCCCAATTATTCCTACCATGATATGCTGCTAGTTGTCTGGCCTGCCTGTAATAGGAATCAATCTTCAGACAACTCCTCCTGCTTCCTTGCCTATATGCTGTTTGCTATCTCCTTTTCTCCTGCCCACACACCCTTACAATATCTTAATGTTTGCTTTGGTAAGCTAAGGGTCTGGATGGGGTGAGGCTGCCTCTGGATATCAACATATCCTTGAAAATACAAAGGTTCAGCCAAGCATCTGGAAGATTGGCTTATTTGTAAGTAAATGAATGTATGTTTGAGCCCATCTCAGGTTTCTAGGACTCTAAACTTTCACAACCATTTGAAAAAACATGTGCTATGCTGAACCTTGGGGGAGTGGCATGGGAAGCACTTCTGTCATGACTACAGCTGCTTTCCCAAGTATAGACTTCCACACATAATCAAGGAATGGAAGAAGAGGAGATGTTAGGAGCCAAAAGTTGTTTCCATGTTCTCCAGACTGCAATGCAATTACTATTAAGGAGAAAGGACCTTACCAAAAATTTAGGTTCTCAACATAGACTCTATATTCAGCTGCAAATTCAATAAAGTACAAAAATGATAGCAATGCAGAAGAACAAAGCTTTTGAATATTAAGACTTGGCTAGAGTGAGGAATCTGGTAGATTTGAATGGTGTTTGAAGTATTGGGTTCAAAATTACAAATTGATAAAAATGGATGCTTGATTATTTTAGCTCTAAATGGGACAACTTGCCGCAACCAATTCAACATCAAGCCGACATCAAGAATTGGGTTTGCTTGAGAAACATGGACTTCAGTCAAAGTTACAGGAGAATAAGATTTGCAACATTGTTAAATCCAGAAGAGGAATCCATAAAGGGGTGTTGACATTGATAGAAAAAGAGATAAATACAAAAAATAGAAAGTTTTTAAAAATTGTGTAAAAATGTAAACTAAATATGTGGAAGGCTACAAGTTAGGCAAGTAGGGAAACCCTCCTTAGAGACAGAAAAAGGGTTCAGAAGTTTATCTTTTCTAAGTATCTCAGTTGATGAGTTGAGAGAGTAGCTGCAGAATTGAGGTACCCTGGATTTAGTCCAGAAAATAATAAAAGGTTTAAAAGGGAATGGCTACATTACTGCAAAACTCGAGAATCTTTTTCCTGCCTTTCCTTGGCTGGAAACAAAACACTATAATGTGCTTTTATACTGTAGCCCTTGAGAAGCTGTCCTTTGGTTTTATCCAGAAGCCCTGCTTTCTGCTCTAGGCAAGAGGCCCAGAAATGTGGCTTTTTGGCACGGAAAGCAATTATAGCTGTACCTGGGAAAAGGAGGCAAATTTCTCTTTGCCAATATGAATCTCTCTGGGAACACTGAAGAGGATTACAGTCTCTCTAGGTTTGTCTGCAAAATTGGAGAAATAGGGACTGGGACTTTAGGCTCTTTTGCGTGGTTGTGAAAAAGAAACTGCCCAGAATAGATGGATGAATGACGTATTAGTGGTTTGAGGAAACTGCCTTAAAAGCAGCAGAGAAACAAAGGCTGGAATTGTTTTTGATTAGCTTTAGCCCACCAAAACACAGAAGCATTTTGAAAGGTGATGTCAGTGTAAGGGATGCTATTATTCCAATATATTTGACCTTAGCTCAGTTGACCTATTAATTGGTTTGTGTATCAAAGCCAGGTATTTAACAACAGATACAATTCACTTAAGGCTCAGAATTATTATTTGGTTTCTCAAGAATAATATTTTAAAATTAAATTTAGCTAAGTGATTCTCTTTAGATAAAGCAAATCTCTTAACTGATAGAATTCATCTTTTTCCCTTTGAACCTCACTTTTCAAAAATCAGAATGGAGGAAGAGGTGGAATTAATTTTGCAATCTTGGCTTCACACTTCAATATTTTATTTATTACAAACCTAATCTCACCCTTGTGATATATAAATCATGATTTATTATTTATTATTTATTATTTATAATAACCTGAATTTAACCTCTTTATTCCTAATGCATTGCCTCTATAAATGTTGAGATACTTTTAATATCTTAAGAAAGATATTAATGTCTTAAGGAACTGCCAAGATTATTCAAGAAAAGACCTTCTGCAAAAGAGACCTTACCTGACCTACATTTTGGATAATAGTATTTAATGCTATAAGTGACAGATGACACTCTTTATGCCATGGTGATCAGTGGTGGGGTTCAAAAATTTTTACTACCAGTTCTGTGGGTGTGGGTTGGTGGGCATGGCATGGCTTGATGGGCATGGCAGGGGAAGTGTACTGTAAAATCTCCATTCCCACCCCACTCCAGGGGAAGGTTACTGCAAAATCCCAATTTCCTCCTCATCAGCTGGGACTCGGGAGGCAGAGAATAGATGGGGCAGGGCCAGTCAGAGGTGGGATTTACCAGTTCTCCGAATATTCAAAATTTCCACCTCCGGTTCTCCAGAACGGGTCATAACCTGCTGAATACCACCTCTGAGGGTGATGGGTTATTTGAGGCATTGCCTCTCTCTGTTTATATCCTGTTTATACCCATCTCATTAGGTCTGGCAGGAGAGACATATTCCAGATCCCATTTCTTAAAGAGTGCCATCTGGCAGTGCCCTGGAAGACAGCGTTTTCTGTCATGGTGACTGGCCTTTGGAACAGGGTCTCTCCAAATATTTGATTGGTTCTGACTCTGATGACTTCTTGTAAGGCATTAAAGACTTGATTTTTTCATCAAGCTTTGGCAGGACCTATATATGATACCAGTTACATTGATTTGTGTAAGTTCTATTTTTATTTGACTGCTTATTATATTTGTGTTGTTTTTTATTATGTGCTTTAAATATTTTTAACTGTTTCAGGCTACTTAAAATCAGGAATTTAAAGTCATATAAATTGAATGATTAAATTAATAAACAAATCTCTTCCTTAGTTTTTTTTTTCCCAGTGTGAAGTTAGTTAATAAGAATAAAGCTTTCATCCTATCCTTTGATTTTTTTAGTTTTCAACTGATTTCCTTAGTAAGATTCTGTCAAGAGCCTGTCATTAAATGACATTACACTTGGGTCTGTATTAAAATTAGCATGTTGTCAAATGGAATTGTTGTACTTAATTTTTTAGATGAGACTATTAGCATAAAATATCCAATAAATAATTTGAAAATGTCTATTTTCTGTATGTTGATGTACATGATTCATTTAACATCTGCAGTAATTTGCTTAACAATTGTGGCAAAAATGGTCATAAAATCAAGCAAGGTGGTCCCTTAACAACCATCTTGCTTAGCAATGGAAATTCTGGTCCCAATTATGGTAATATGTCAAGGACTACCTGTAATGAACAGGGTTATACTTTTTCCAGAAGGAGAACATTTACAATGTGTGTAAGCTTCTGTATCCATAGTTCTCTTTGGTTTTCCAGCATAAATGTACTGTAATGTCCCCTACATGGGGCTGCCCTTGAGGTGAATCCGGAGACTTCAACTGGTCCAGAATGCAGCCGTGTGGGTGGTTACGGGAGCTTACTGTTACTCCCGGGTTACACCTCTCCTGTGTGAGCTGCACTGGTTACCAGTGGTCCTCCAGATTCGCTTCAAGGTGCTGGTACTTACCTACAAAGCCCTTCATGGCATCGGCCCAGGGTACTTGCAGGACCACCTTCTGCCTTCATCCCAGTGCCCCGTGCGCTCACATAGGGCTGCCCTCCTCAGGGTGCCATCGGCCAGACAATATCGGCTGGTGGCATCTGGGGCGAGGGCGTTCTCTGTGGGTGCACCGACCCTCTGGAATGGACTTCCCACCGATCTCTGGACCGCTCCTGATCTCTGCTGCTTCCGCCGGGACCTAAAAACATGGCTCTTCGAACTGTTTGACTGATGGGACTGGGGTTTCTTTACATCTTTTTTATTTTTTTTATTTTTTTTCTTGTTTCTTTTAATGTATCCTTTTTTTGTTAAATTATTTTTCAATTTCTAATTTTTAATTTTCTGTATGTTTTCTCTCTGTTTTTTAACCTATGTGAGCCGCCCCGAGTCTTTCGGGAGAAGGACGGCATATAAATCTAAATAAATAAATAAATAAACCTACTCGCCAAAGCACCTGGACAAGAAGCAATTCCTTGAAACTAATCTAAGAGAGAACCAACCTAGAACCAAGGAGAAATTTCCAGACAAAACAATGAGTGGAACAATTTGCCTCCAGAAATTGTAGGTGCTCCAACACTGGAAGTTTTTAAGAAGAGATTGGACAATCATTTGTCTGAAGTGGTATAGGGTTTCCTGCTTGAGCAGGGGTTGGACTGGAAGACCTTCAAAAGCCTTTCCAATTCTGTTTTATTATTATTATCATCATCATCATCATTATATTATTATTATATTATTATTATATTATATTATATTAATTATATTATTCTGTCCTACAAAGATACTACCACAGACCCTTTTGAGGTAATTTTTTAAAAAATCACTCACCCGCTGCCTGTGAAATCTCTTTCCATCATAAATTGTCCCCTGTGGTGTCTCTACAGTTACTGGCTGAAAAAGTCAAGACAATTGTCGGTTGAATAGTAGAAGCTGACAAGGCCAAATCGGCAATCACGCAAGGCTACTTGCTGAGGCATGCTTGAACAAAAAAACACAAGAATCACCCCATATGCAGATAGAAGGTTAGATGGTCTGTGGTATCTCTGTTGGCATTTGTAAGATAAGTGGAGTGCGTTTGTGTGTGATCTTAAATGAGTGGGAGAAGCACATACCTTGAGTGGTAGAAAGGAAAGGGCGTATTCAATCAGCAGCCGCATAAGGCGCTTGGAATAGAATATGAATTCATCCCTGCTGGTGTCCTTGTTCCTGCAAAGCAAACAGAAATAAAAGTAGTATTATTCCATGCTAGGATTCTATCCCAAAAAATGTCTTTATCTAAAGCAAGCCTGTCCCCATTGACTTTTGACAGTTCTGAATTTGTCTATGAAATCCATCTTTTCCTTAAGCAGCTCTGATATTCCTCTGTAGCTGCTAAAACACAAGCTGTTGGACTTTTCCCTCTCCAAAGGCCTATAGTCTATCTCAGAGGCAAGCATACCCCCCCCTCCATATATCTTGCCTAGTACCTGATAATAGTATGCATCCCCCGAACCTGCGGTGTGCTCTCCAAGACACTTAAGGTTGTTGGCAACGGTTGTCCCTGATGAGCAGAGGCCAAGGCTGCTCTGTGCAAAAATAAGAATGATGAGTCAACATGGAAGAAAAATCAATGTATCTGCTGGCCCTACAATAACAGCTCTGCATGCAAAACATCATTTCTGCTCATATGGTCCCTCCCCACCCCACCCCCATATTTGTGCACAAAGAAACAAAATTGAATCCAAAATAAATTCTGAAAATTCAGGTTCCCCTCCCTGCTTCTAATAAGACAAATAGTGTACCCTAGGACATGAAACCGCTTATGAGCAATTATAAATTGCTCTAACTTCACTCAGCAATTACAGCACACCAAAGTCTCCAATGCCCACTCTTGAAAGTCAGGCACAGCTAAGTTATCTTTCTACTACTGGATTAAAAAACAGGAGCACAGGAGCAGAAAGACACCCCCCCCGACGTTGCTCCATTCCCACCATCCCCTCAAAATGGAACACAGTACACAAGGAGAGGAAGGTGCAGCAGGAAATAGCCAAAGGAGACCAAGTGTCCTCACATATGCCAGCGTAGCTTCCTCTGATGCAGGTGCCCAGGCCCAGCAGGACAGAAGAGAGACAGATAGACAGAGTGCATTAGGAGGGGCAACAAGGCAGCAGCTTCCTGCCTGAGACATGGGGCAGAGGAACAGCAGAACGCTCCCACAGTACCAAAACAGGGAGAGCAGCTGGGATCCAGTAGCTCACTGCAAGTAGTCTTAAACGACTGAATGAACTTCCTCTTCTCCATCCCAACCTCGCTGAAAGATATACCATTTTGGCATGCAAATTACACTTGTGAAAATGTGGCTGGAATGTAAAATGTATTGAAACTCCATTCAATACAGCCCCATTTATTATTGTGTATATTATTATACACAAAATAATAGTGTTGGCAATAAATATTTCCTTGACATGGAGGAGAAAGTGAGACTATCAAGCAGCACCCTTCCCGAGAGCTCTACTTAGAAGTCTGATTCTAAAGAAAGACAGCAAAGATGAACTCTCAGTAAAAAGAGCACAAATCTAACATGCTCTAGTGAGGTTCCCAAGTGGTCAGAGGTTTGCACATGCCCATTAGCGAATCTTCAGCCTAAACAATTGCCTGTATTGACCTCCTTGCATATTCCCACCAGATACTGCCAGCAATTCTTCCCCAACACCCAGCTGCTCTCCCACTGGCTGGCTTGATGGGTGTCAGAGAACAATACTAAGATGAAGAAGGTGGGGGAGAGAAGAGAAGAGGAGGAAGGATCTAGCTCTATTTCTTTAAGGGTGCCACCATACCTGACTGTGATTTCACGCTGGGCGGTAGGAGGAGGAGCCCACACCGGGAGGCAGTATTACAAGGCAGGGAGTAGTGGGAAGTGAAACAAAACAGAACAGCCGGTCACTGCACACAGCAACATTTGCCCCAAGGCCAAGCCTACAATAATAAAATGGTGGCGCCATTCTTCCCCATCTCCCTATTGCTTACTAATTTGGGGACAAAAAAACATGTGGTCGGTGGGGCCATCGGGAATGGAAGAATTCTAGGGACACCCATTAGCCATGGCCAGGAATTGGATGCCTTTCCAGGATACGGGGAAAGGAGGAGTTCTTGGCAGGGAGTGAATAGTCCTTTGGGCTATAATAACAAAAAGCAGATACTGGGAAACAAGGAGGAGTAACCATGTGGGAAATGGGGCTTTCTGCAGCAGTGATGTTGTCTCCCTCCCCAAGACTCCTCCTCCTCACCTTTTCCAATTGGCTATGAACATGCTGAACAATCAAGTCCAGAGCCACAAAGTTTTCTCCACCTGGAAAAAAAAAAAAGGAAGTTTGAAAAATGAAAGAGGTTCTGAAGTATGGATATTTGTACTTTAGGTCAGAGGTCAGAGCTTTTGCTTTGCTGGCTGAGGAATTCTGGGAGTTGTAGTCCACAAGTCTTAAAGTTGCCAAGGATGGAGACCCCTGCTTTAGGTAATATTTCACCATTCCCATTCATAGTTCAATGGCAGGTCTCAACTTTTTAAAATTTCCTATATGCCATAAATCAATCAGTCTAGTTTTTTAAACACTCCTTAAAGGTCTTTAAGGTGCAAATGGTTCCCTTGGTCATAGAGAGTAATATTTCTTTTTAATTTCTAGTTAATTTTCAGACCTTTTATGAGAACCATTTTTGGTGTGGGTGGCTAGAAACCTGGGCTACAAACACTGGGCTAGAAACCAGGAAATTGTAGTCATATTTAGACATGAAACAGGCACTGTCTGTGTTCATACTCAAAATTCCCGAGTATCCTACAGTGAGTATTGGCACATAACACAGCCCAATGTTGCACCTTAAACAAATCAACAGCCATTCCTCTTCCTCCTCTCACCTCGAGGCACCACAATGTCTGCCGCCTGCATTGTAGGCTCAATGTACTGCTCAAAGGCTGGCTTCACAAACTTGCTGTACTGCTTGATGACACCTGCCACATCCCGCCCACGTTCCATGATGTCCCGCTTCAACCGCCGCACAAGCCGGATATCTGAGTCTGTGTCCACAAAAACTTTCATGTCCAGGAGCTGCAGAAGTCACAAGGAAAGGAAAAACTAGAGACACGGACATCTGGCCAAAATCTTATCTTAGAACCTATTTGAATGCCTGCATCTTCAAGGGACTCGTCTACAAGTTGCTTCCCACAAATAGATGCATTTATGATACAAATTAAATAGGGAGCCCGTCTACCCAAGTTGGTCCATGTCCTACTTGTGTGTGTCATCTTTGCCCTATTTAGTACCTGTAGAAGCTCCTTATTGGCAAATGACAGGATACCTTCAAATACAATTACATTGGCACCATAGATAATTTTCTGCAAAAAAAAGGAGAAATAATGTGTCACTTAAAGCCAAGGAAAGAAATCAGAACCCAGAAGAAAGTCAGATTTAAGATACTCTTTCTGGGTACAGGGAAACCTCTTACTTACAAAGAACCAAGCTCAATTCCAATATGATGCCCTCCCTTTCTCACTTTCTTTCTTGTACCGCAAGACTCCACAATCTAACAAAGCTTTCAAATGTAATAGTTGCTAATGGAGTAGAGATACAGCCCTCAAATCAACTATGGAGACATAAAAGCCTCTAGCAGCATCATTTTCATCCTGTGACCATCTGCTCTCAGAAAAAGGTGATAGTAATTTCTCCTAAACAAAAATGGAATGGTCCACTGTATTCCAGAAATATTATTTCTTTAATTTATTTGCCACCTTTCTTGTAGTGAATGAAATATATTCATCCTCAAACTGCTAACTTCCGCCACCTACAGACCCCCTACACTAACAAGCAGGTAAAATAAGACACCTAATAAGCAGAACTATAATTCTATTATCTGTCTTCAGTCCCCAAAATGGAACAGATCAGGCATTTAATGAATACTACATTACCATAGCAAAACTAGCATAGCCTACTCCAGATGGATTCAGAAAATCAACTAATGACATCAGAAAAATATTGGTGAGTTTTCTTTTCATATCATACTACAATTCTATTCTTCTATTTTGATTTTACTTAGAAACTGTTTTAGAAAAACTTGCATTTCAAAAACCAAGATGGAATTCATTACGTGAACTAGAACAGAAAATACAAAGTAAGACATTCTGTGAATACAGTTAGTCAAATGCAGTTTTCCTTCCAAAGATCCTGCAGCATTCGAACCAAGAAGAAATGTCTGCTGGTTCAGGCAAACGTAGTAGCTAAGATAAAGAATATATTTTTAATTTAAACACTGCATTATTTTCACCAACTGAAATAAATTGTAACGAAATAAGTGGGAAGTGCACGAATAGTCCTTTTTATAATTGATTGTGAGAAACTCCTTTTACCCATAGCTGGAGAAACTAAACTGATAAGGTAGACCAAGAGTTTCTCAACCTCAGCAATTTGAAAATGTGTGAAATGAATGGGGAATTCTAGGACCTGAAGTCCGCATAGTTGAGAAACATTGAGGCAGATCAATTTAATGTCTTTATATAGAAAATATACAGTCATTTTAGGGAGATATTTCAGTTCTACATTAGAATAGAAAACCTACCTCAGGAATGAGGAACCAAAGGCTTCCACATGTGAACCATTCCTAGAAATTTTTACTATTAGTGATCCTTGGAGCCATGATTCTGCACTCTCTAGAGGAGCTTGGATGACTTGCATCTGGCCTATAACAACCCCTCCAATCGAAATATTCTATGTATTTGTGCAGTTTTAGCCAATTGCGGAATACCAGGTCATGAATACCTTATGAAGCTAATACAGCCTCACAGAAAAGGGTGGAGGGTAAGCCTTTTAAATTCTAAAAATTCCTAGGAATAGTGGGACATCCTTCTGCACCTACATACCCACTCCTTGCTGCGGCTATGTGTGGTAAAATCGTAAACAGGAACTTTAACGCTCTTGCCCTCTTTCAGCTTCCGTAGGACACTGATGAGCAGGTCAAAATCAAAGGCATCAGGATGGTCAAAGTTGTATTCATTACTAGCAGCTTGCTCTTGCTGTTCTTTGTTCAGCACCTGGAAGAGCACCAGAGACATCAGAAAGCAGGGAAGAGAACAGACTGGATCAGTACTATAGAGGTGGTTTCCTAGACTTCAATTTTCTCACTTCTTCCCATCTATGCCTTTGAGAGGGGTGGAGTTGAGAGAGTTGGGCCAAGATATTTTAACCAGCCCACCTTGTAGAAGCTATCCATGGAGAGGAGCACCACCCAAGGCACATCTAGTGCTTCAATGATTTTGTTGGCCACTGTAGTCTTGCCAGATGCACTGCCACCACACAAGCCTGGGAAAGATGAAAACACCACAAACACAAGCTAACGAGAGGAGGACAAACCGGAGGAACCGCCCTAAGACAGGTTCCCTCTCCTCCTATTCTTTACTGTCTAGTAGTGTCTGGATTTTCCAATGATCTCCACTTCAATCTCCCTATAGTGGGAAAGAAGCCAGCATGCAGATCTCACCAACAGCCTTACTCAAGAGTGGCAAGCACAGATGTGGCCCACACAGCACATTACAACTAAACCCAGCAGGCGTGGTGCTACCAATATGGCCAAAAACACCTTATTTCAGCACAATACTCTCATTCTATGCAAGAAGCTGCAACTTTTCAAGGGGGGGGGGAGAAACATGGTACAGAAAATGAGAAACCAGTAGGTATCCAAAGGCAGGGAAAGTGGCACTTCCAGTTGTTGGATAAATTTCAGTTGGAAGCTCCCAGTTGCCAGGATAAATTTCATAAGGATTTTCAAACAGAGCCTCCCACCACCACCCCGCCCCCCCCCCACGGGACAAAAGGAGCAGCCACCGATTCCCCTACCGATGACAAAGGCTTCTTTGAAAGGAGTGCCAGTCTCGTTGTACCAAGGCGGCCGCCCAGCCGTGTAGATGGTGCGCTTGCTGGTCCGAAGCAGCGGCGGCTCCGTTTTCGACTGGCTGGTGGTCCTTTTCCGTGGGGAAAGCGCCGGCGTGAGCGGCAAGCGGCCGACCAGGCTGTTGAGGGCGGCTCCTCTGCTCCCGCTGAGCCGGAGGGAAACCGACACATGATTAGGGGGAGACTATCTCGCCGCCCGCCCGACGAAGCAAATCATGCACGGTGCACCTTCTTTTGCACCTTCTTCATCCCAGCCACCTGCAATCCGCGCCACCCTGCCATGCCCCATGTCTCCGGAAGCCTCCGGGGCTGGGCTCCCAACGTGTCTCTCCCAGCTAAGCAATGCAATGAGAGGCGGAAGAAGTACGTGGCTGTGACTGTGGAGAGGAAATTTTAAACCGGGGGTGGGGAGGCTTTCCAAGGGGAGGCGGACAAGGGACGGGCGCGAACTCGCTCGGGATCCGCCTGCGATGCCTCCCCGGGTCGCTCTACCCACACTTGATTCCTCACCTGCTGCGCCGCGCAGCCGGAACAGCTTCCTCGACCACGCCGTCCGCGGACGCCATCTCGGGCACGCTCCCGCCAGTCCTCTGCCTGCAGCCGCAAAGCTTGCCGGGAGAACGCCGAGGCGTGGCTGGCGTTTTTGGCACTGTCGACACCGCCCCTGCACTGCGAAACGTCAAGGTCCTGGAAGACCATAGAGAAGAAAAGACGAGAGAGAGAGAGAGAGAGAGAGAGCGGGGCGGGGGGGGAGGATCTTATTGTCGAGACCCCGAGCTCGGGGGAACCCTTGGGGAAGCCATTTTCCAGATCCGTGCGGAATTGCAGGTCTCTCGTTATGGAGGGGATTGAAACCGACCCTTTTTCATCTGCCGACTTATCTGAGTGACAGCCAAAATGTCTGGCAGCAAATGAGCACATGGTGTAGCTTTCCTGGGTCATCGTCCGCTTCGAATAATAATAAAAAATAATAAGATGATGATGAAGAAGAAGAAGAAGAAGAAGAAGAAGAAAAAGAAGAAGAAGAAGAAGAAGAAGAAGACCAAGAGAAGAAGAAAGAAAAGAAGAAGACTTCTTGTTATTATTATTATTTAATAATAATATGACTTCAGTAACAGAGTGGTCAATGCCTGGAATGTACTACCTGACTGGTTTCTTCCCCAAACCCCCAAAACTTTAACCTTAAACTGTCTAATGTTGACTTTACCCCATTCCTAAAAGGTCTGTAAGGGGTGTGCATTAAGTGCACCAGCGTGCTTACCATCCCTGTCCTAATATTCCTTTTTACTCTTACTCTTTTCATGTATTTATATTATGTTTATAGTTTACCTGTTATCTTATATATGCTTGACAAATAAATAAATAAATTCATGGAATAAAATTTGTAAAAAGTGTAATGTCACAGCTAGGTACGAAAAAGAAGGAAGGGATGGGAATGAAGATTATCTGTAGTGACAGTCGTAAGTGATGTAATCAGTAAAATAAGAAAAGGTCATTATTCTCTCCATTTTAACTGCTTTCCTGAAAGGCGGGATTGTGCCATCCAAATCCCCATTGGAAAAATGTCCCATATGGTAGTTGCTATGAAGGCAAAGTATAAATGTCTTTGCTCTCCCCTGATTATTTGAGGCAGATAGTCCTGCAGGTACCTGGGTGCTAAGCTATCCTGTTTCCCCTAAAATAAGATATCCTCTGATAATAAGCCCAATCGGGCTTTTGAGCACATGCACTAAAATAAGCCCCCCCCCCGAAAATAAGCCCTCCCTGAAAAT
>JANHFM010006353.1:111543-123959 GCA_032468115.1 Grayia smithii
TGCTCTATAGCGTCGTTTTGAGGGTAGGAGTTGAAACAGTTCATGTCCAGGATGCGAGGGGTCTGTAAATATTTTCAGACTAAATATTTAAATATTTTATTTAAAGATGTAATATAAAAATATGTCTACTTGGTATCCTTGATTACAAACCTAGTAGAGAAACCAAACATATTCATCAAACTTTCTGGATATAAATAATAGGAAAATCTAAAAGAGCACCTATTAAGATGGGTGTTTGTAAGAGAGCAATCCAGGCATTGGCACCTTAAATGCAGGTATTTAGAATAGGTTTATTTAATGTTTTTTCCTAGCTTTATCAATCATTTGGGTAAATATTTCTTAGTTATTTTAAAATGGGCTATTACTAGTTTTTATAACTAGGATCCCAAGAAACCCAATAAAGGTGCTTTTGAAAATATTTATATTTCTCTTACACAGCTTTTCCCAAAGACATTGAATGAAACCCAGTCAAATATTACTGCTTTGGTATTGAACTTTAAAATCCTGAATTCCAATTCCAAACAGACAGAAAACATTCAGGGATAAGAGAAAATTACCACATATCATATTGTCTTAAGCTTCAAATTTGGTGAAATAGCTTACCCTATATCAAACTATATCACTACAGAAGAGATGTGACTAGATATAGCAAAAGGCTCAGATGTTTAAAGGCTTCAAATTAATGAGATGAAAAATATAATTGAAATCAATTTGCTAAAGCACAAAGAATATAATTGCCCTTGTGTCACTAATACTCTTCATGGAAAAGAGTTTCAAAAAATAAGATACCAAGGAGATTTCAGTAATCTGGAGAAAAGAATTGTCACAATCTTTTTTAGGAAGCTCATAGTCTAAGATATAATTTTATCATATAACCAGAATAAATATCAATTTATTTTGCAATGTAAAAATTAGGTATTTTATGAAAACGTTGCATAAAAAATAAATACAAGTAGATTACTGATAATTTTTTAAAAGATTAAATTTCTAGGTAAATGTAAACTAGTACTAATATCAATATATAAAATAACCATAGGAACCACAACAGATTCTCTACTGTTAGATTAGATATTCTCTGCTTCTCATTAGATATAAAAATATCCAAAAGTATTAAAAAATCTAAAAGAGGTACATTTCCCTGCTAAAAGTATTCACAGGCTGAACAATAGTTCTTGAATTAATTTAATATCCCTACAAAAGTTAGGACAAAAAAATTAAAATTACTTCTGAAATTATGTCATAGGCTTCAACAATATTTTAAGTTAAAATATATAAATTCTGTTCTATCTTTTATCAGCAAAGGCATGGAAATTTCTCATGCTCTATCAGTGGGAAAATATTATCTGAAATTCACTTGTAAGGAACAAGATCTGTCTGGAAACATTTATGGAAAGAGGAATTAAACTAAAATGATTTAAATAGATTGGAGTTTATTTAACGAAATGTATGATATTTGTCACCCCTTTGAAAGAAGTTGGGTTAAGTTATTCTTTTACAAATGGACTATAATTGTTCATGCTTGTGGATTTTTATTCATTAACCAAAAAAATAGTGTTATAGATGAAAACCCTATGTTATTCGGTCGCAGGAAAAAAAAGACTCGCTTTAGAAGAATTTCTCCTCTTTGGAGAAATATGTTTTTGCTCTTTTCCTCATTTATAAAGAATTATTATCCGATGGCGACGGACGTCGGATTTCACCAGGTACGGGGAAGAGGACAAAAAGGCTGCTGAAGCCGAGCCCCGGTGGTTGCAATCCAGAGCCGGGTTTCCCGTCTTCTTCGGCCTCGCCGGTGCAGGGAAGTCACAATGGCTTTCGTGCCAAAGACAATGCGCTCGTTCTCCGAGACGCTTCTGCAACCCAGTCCCCCGTGACCGCAGCAGAGGTGGCCCGGATCGTTTGCCCCACGGGCTCTGGAAAGGCCTCCCCGCCCTGCCCAGCCAGGTCTCCAGGCGCTCGGGCTTCCTCGATTGCGGCTGTCCTCCTAGTCCCCAGTGGCCTTTGGCTCTTTCCAATGTGAACTCTCTTTTGGAAGGGCGCTTTAAAAAAAAGCACCTTATTGCAGGAATCTTCCTGGCACTTGCCCAGCACTGCCGCTCCCGGCAGGCGCGATTCCTCCTGAAGTGCAATCGGATTGAGGGTTGTAGAGCCCGAGAGGAATCAGCCGAAAGCCCTAAAAGCCAAGGCTTTGGCCACCGCTACCCGGAGATGTCCAAAGGTTTCTGTCTGCCAGGCTGGCTCCACTTTCACCAGCTGGTCCTATTTGAGACCTTGAAGGAGGGTCTGCCTCACGTCCTCTTTGGAGGGGCGGGGGGGGGCGGTGTAGAGAAATGCGGGACCGGTCTGACTTCAAAATCGCTGTAGTAGGAAAAAGGAAGCCGTCTTTCCCGCGTGCTATCATGGGTGCGGTGGCACAATGCGATCTTCGTGGTTATCGCATCAACTCAACCTCTGGATTTGCTCAAAGCCTTGAACCATCAAACAACATTACACACAGTAGATTCGCACCACACACTAAGTCCCGACGATGACGATAAATGATGATGATGATAATAATAATAATAATAATAATAATAGTAATAATAATAATAGTAATAATAAAAATAACTGGCTTATGCCAGTCAGGTTCAGCATATTCTGTCAATAAGGCTGCTAAGTCTTTCCTGGATTGGGTTAAGGCTGCTGTGGGAATACAGCCACCCAGGAGGCATCGACTTCATCAGCTTCATCCAGCGCGGCTGCCTCACCAAAGGAGAGCTCCGCTCAGTGGAAGATTTCTTGGTCCATTAATTCGACCAACTAACGGAGCAATGCCTTCCGAGAAAGAGACCGCGCCTTCTCCCACCGCAGCGATGCAGAACCTGGGGGAGGCTTAACCGAAGCATAACGGCCCCCTGATTACCAGGCCCTCCCCACCGCCACAGCCCCAGATGCTTCTTCCATCCATGGCTTCGGTTGCGGTACCACACTGCGGCCTTTCCATCAGCAAACCCTTCTCGGTCGCGCCCGTCTGATCCTCGCTTGAGTCCGATCTTTTCAGAAACTGCTCCTCAAACCATCTCGGCTCCAAGTGCCAGCAACCGCCCAGCAATTTCCCAGCAAGATCGGCCGCTCTATTTGCGGCAAGAAGCCTCTACTCACCTCGGATGCTGTCGGCTCTTCTTCCAGCGCTTAGCGTTCCTGCTCGGCCGCCCGACGCTCCAAGTTCTGGAAGAAAGACTTCGTGGCTCCGAGCGGAATGACAGGATTGATGGAAATCCTGCTCTTGGGTGCCCGATGATCCGTGTCCCTTGTTCGCAGCTGGGAAGGGAGACCACCGAGCAACTATGCATCTGCCAGCATCCCCAGTGCCAAAATGGTCCCTCATCTCAGTCTTCCTCCAGAGAGCAAACGAAGCCTTGCTCATCCACCGCTTGTCCTTCTCGTGTCCCACCGTAACCGAACCAGCTGGGGGGCTTCTGGGTCGACTAAGCTGGAAATAGAGGACCCAAGAGGGCCCATTGGGAAGCCTAGCCGGGCAGCTCTGTTTCCTAGAGAAGGGCTACTGTCCCAGCCGCCTGGTGCAGAGAACCGCAGAAACGATCCTGGAGTACTGTAAATATGCACAGACGTTACAGAAACAAAGCAGATTTAAGCCCCGGAAATAGAAATGTGTTTCATCCTAATTCACTGGAGTATCAGAGGTAGGAAGGGCAAACGCAGTCAAGCTTTCATGATTCTGTTACTATAGTCTACTACTCAGTGTTGTTGTTGTTGTTAGTTGCGAAGTCGTGTCCGACCCATCGCGACCCCATGGACAACGTTCCTCCAGGCCTTCCTGTCCTCCATCAACCTCTGGAGTCCATTTAAACTTCAGTGACTCCATCCAGCCTCCTCGTTCTCTGTCGTCCCTTTCTTCTTTTGCCCTCAATCTTTCCTAATATTAGGCTCTTCTCCGGTGAGTTCTTTCTCATTAGGTGGCCAAAGTATTTGAGTTTCATCTTCAGGATCTGGTCTTCTAAAGAACTACTCTGTAGTTCTAGTCAAATTTATGCAGACGGTTTCCTGTCTTTGGTCTACCTCGCAGGGCTGACACCCGGAATACTTAAAGGCAAGAGAATCTCCCTGTGCAACAAGGCACCTCCGGCGAATTCCTCTTTGGCTCAGAGAAAACTCTCGCTTTGTGAACTTGAAGAAATCCCGATCCCCTTGATTTATCTCTGATACGAAATGTGATCTGCTTCTCACTCCCAGAGCGATCGTCGGTTTCCAACTCGTCCTAGCACTTCTCTTGGCTTTTCCTTCGACAGCGACAGCAGCCTTTGTTTGTCCTCTTCCCTACCTGGTGGGTCTTGTTGCGGTTCCAATGAAAGTGAGAAGACACGTATGTTAATAGCTAATCCTGTCCAGCCGGCACTCCTCGTCTTCTCCGCTATTTTTAGGGAAGACGGCAGCCGCGGTACCGATTTTTCCCATTCCACCATCCCTCTAAGTTAGGCGGCTGTCCGTCGCCGAGGAAAGGCTGCGATGTTGTTTTGCATCTCGAGGGTTGCATCCACCTAGGGCTCGGGGTTTGGCTTTCAAGGCTCGCCGTGAGGTCACGGATATTCCTCCGGCTGAATCGAACAAGAGCGCTTTTCCAGGGAAGCCTCTTCACAGCCGGGCTGGTCTCTTCTCGTATTCTGCGGGGGAGTCGACACGATATTGCTCGGCTTTGCCCCACAAACCACGGAAGGTCGGCTTAGAGGAAAGTCCGAACGTTTCCCGGGAGCAGGAAGGCACCGAGTGGTGCTAACCCGGGTCGGAAACTTCCTCCGCTTCCCCGATCGCTACTTCTGGCAGGCTCAGTGGGAATCACCTGCGCTAGATGGGAAACGGCAGGTCCGGAGGAGGAGGGGGGGGGCGAGCAGAGGCCTGCCTGCAGGGGGAGGAGTTTGCGGGCGTTGGGCGGGGCCAGCCCCAGCCCTCCTTTCCACCCACCTGTGTCTGCTGTAGTCCGGACCTCTCGAGGGCGAAAACAGCGGCAGCAGAAGCCCAAGCGAGAAGAGCTGCCGTTCAGGGCCCGTCAAGTTCAGCCCGCTGCAGCCAACCTTCCTGGCGATGGAGCCCCCTACCTTAGCCAGTGGGGACCCCGCCGAGACCGCCCGCCTGGTGGGCAGCCAAAGCAGCCGCAGCTCCAGTAGTCTTCGCCTGAAGAGGTGAGGCAGCCCCGCAGAGCAGCCCTTCCCCTTCTGCCACCGATTCTCCTGCCCGCTCTTCCCCCGCCTACCCTTGCCGAGTCCTGTCCTGCCACAGAGCCCTGGGCTCCCCGGGGGCCCGTCAGAGCCAAGCGGAAGGAAAAGCCCTTGATCTTTAGGCAGGCCCGGAGTTCTCTGAAGGACGTTCGGTTTCATTCTTGTTCGGGAGAGCATCGCTCGTGATTTCCAGCAAGCGGCCGGTTATCCAAGCATGGGTTCCTCCTGTCCCCCCTACCGCCCCGTGCGGGCATCACCCTCACTCTGAGCCCCCTCCTCTCTTCCATCCTCTACGGTGCGGTTGGTCCCCTCCGCTTTTCCTCGACGGCTAAAGACAACTTTGCTCGCCCGGAGCTTTTTCCTCTCTTCCCACGGCAGCTGACTTCTCTCCCCCCCCCCTTGCTCTCTTTCCCTTCCTCCTCTGAGACCCCTCCAGCCCTCCGAAGCCAGGACGTGCTTTTTGATTCCTGCTGTTCAATTCCCCCCTCCTCCCTTGATGGCTTCCTACTTGTGGGATGCAGGGGAAAGGAGCGTCATTTCATTACAGGTGGGAGAAGAACTGGTCCAGGCAGTGAGAACGGAAGAGATCAAGGGAGGAGGGCTTTGGAGATGAAGGCTGCTTTGGGTGGATGTTTTTGGTCTGCAGCTTGCGTTTCCCTGTCCCCTCCTGCCTACCTTTTCTCTGTTTCCTAGTGTGCCCCTATAAAGGCAAGGGCAAAATGAATCTGCTCCTAGTGTGGGGTCAAGAAGCTCCAAGGGGCTTTTTCTTGCAGTTGCTGCAGTAATGCCCCTCATTCTTCCTGCCCTGGCTGCTGCACCAAAAGCAGTTGATTATTGCTCAGTGGAACAGGCAGTGGGGTGGGAGGAAGGAAGAAATGGATTCTCCCTGCCTCTCTGCTGCCTCTGCCCTCACCTCAGTGGACAAGACCCCCTTTCAAAAAAATCTCACCTAAGATTTTCACAGGCACAGCTCCAGAATTGAGCTGCTGACCGAGCTGGGGTGGGGGTGGGGGAAGAAAGAAGGAATCCTATTTGCATGCTGCTCTGTACAGAAGAGGAACCACTGACTAGCTGGACCAGCTGAAATGACTCATTTTCTGAATCATATAATACTAGAAGCATAAAGGGGTTATATTTGGATAATACACTAAGACTGCACAAAACAAAAGCAACATTAACATCAACTTTAAAGTAACTAAGCTCCATAGGTTGCACAAATGCAGCCATTCTCTTTTAATTCAATCTGCTTCAGCTACTGAAAACACAGACCATCAGTATAACTACGGTACATTGGAATGGAAGGCCACTTGGAAAGGCTTCCAAGAATAAATTTGAGCCACCCCGAGTCCTTCGGGAGAGGGGGCGGCATATAAATGCAATAATAAATAAATAAATAAATAAATAAATAAATAAATAAATAAATAAATAAATAAATTTGGGGAGGAGGTTAGTGAGTTATCCCTTACTCGTTATCCCTTCTTTTGCTGTTCTGGTTGCTCCTTTGGCAGGCGGGATGGCTGCTTAGCTTTTTACCCATCTGCCTCCATATTTCTGTTGGATGCCAGGCACAGCTGAGCAGTGGGCTGGTAAAGTCTGCTCTTTGGGACTGTCACTGTTTCCCTTCTGCCTTCTTTCCTTGCTTGCAAGGAAGGAGGAGGCAGGCACTTGTACCCAACAACAACCTTCATCCTTTCTTCAGATTAGCCAGGCCTAGTCAGAGAAAGAAACTCTGAAGGTCATTAGGGTCAATTGTCCTGGAAGTACAGGACCATCTCTTCCATCTCCTCAGTGAATCTCATTTGGAGGCAGAAAATTGGGCTGTGGCTCAGGCTGAGGAGGCAAATTGTGTAGGCCACATCACATACATGGTCATTTTCTGTTTCCAGAGTGTTCTGAGGAAAACTCTATGGATTTCTAAATCGTTGAATAGCTAATGCTACTTTTGTAACTTCCTGTCTCAAATTAGGGGCAAGTTGAATTGTTGGTTTTCAACAATAAGGACTACAGGCAGCCACAAAAAAAGGAAGCTTTCTATATTACATGAATATAATGGTTTGTACACTGAACTACCAGTTATCCAACCCCTTTAGTGGAGACAGCCACAGTGATTCCATAATATAGAATTCATTATTTTCCCGCTGTTATGTGCTATGCAGAACATATGAATTACAGTATTGGTTTTCTAATGGAAAGAACCCATTACGAACCTAGGATTTCCTGCAAAAAGTAACATTGACTTTCTGCCTTCTTTTCCCTCTTCCAGTTGTACTAAAATCTCAGACTGGATGTGCTCCCTAGGGAAAAATGTTGAATAATTTCTACCCCTTATGAATGTCTTAAGCCACTGACAATTGCATCAGAATGTGACCAATTTGCAAGGCACGACCTTTAATTAGATGCTGAGAAGTTATGCTTCATAGCTCTCATCCCGATTAACGCATAGGTCCTATTGGGTAATTAGAGTCTAGGCACATGCCAGCATTGAAGATGGGGGGGTGTTGGTGTTAAAAAGTTTTTTTTTAAAACAGCAATGTCTACAAGTGTAGCTCCCCTTGATTATCACCTCAAATAATATATTTTTCCCCTATTAGAATCATATGAATTTTTCACAGGTCATGCTTAACCTAATCAGGAAACGTCAAGGGCTACATTTAATTACTTCTAACCTTGGTTACAGTAATTTGTTGTTAAAACTCCCTAGGCATTAATTTGTGAACTCAGCCAATTGAGTTCAGTTATGGTCCAATATATGAGGCTGTCCCCAAAAATAAGTTAATTCAGGAACAGGTTAATTGATGCATTTTCAGTATTTGAATTTATTACGTCCAGGTAGCTATGAGGAAAAACTAAACTATGGACTTGGAAGTAACTCCAATCAGGCCTTTTAAACTGTTCTGGTGCTTTGAAGGGAATGGAATTTTGATACCTTAGGCACTGTGTACTTCTACTACTTTTTTGGCTACACATACACACAACCAATAATGGAATTAAACTATGGTATGTGTGTATGTGAACACTAAGTTAACCAATCCTGAAAGGCAGGACTTAAAAATAAACGAACATTCTCAGGCACAAAACTAACCAAAACGAATCCTATTAAACACTATCCTATTTAGTTTAATATGCTGATGTCAGGAGGCCTTTAGCTGGCCTTAGAGAAACAATTACTAGTTGCTAGTTACCCGCCACTTATTCATTTTTTGGAGTGGTCTCGCAGCGTTGAGCAACGAACAGGGACGGGGGAGTTCGTCTTTTAACTTCAGCTGGTATGGATCGAAACAGGCAACGGAGCTTTTCCAGTCCTGGAGCTAAGCTTCTGCCCGTCGGATGTTCAGCTTTGATGCAAAAGGAGCATCCTTAGGCGCTGTTTCTTTGCCGCCTGCTGAGGCTCTTTCGACCGGCCGGCCGGCCGCCTGGCTCGCTGGCTGTGCAATAAATGGCGTTGGGAGCTGAGGTGCCGTGGTTGGGCGTTGCAGGAAAGCTCTCCGGAAGAAAAGGCGAGGCCGCGGGGGGAGTTCTCTTGCGCAGAAGGACCGAGCGCAACTGGGTTAACTCGCCACTGAGATTTCTGAGCATTTGTAAGAGTGAGGATAGGATTTGAACCTGGACTTCCAGTTCCCTTCACTAGGCCGCTCTGCCCGCGAACGCAGGCCCTGGGCCCTACTGGGCCCATGAAAATCTCCAAGCCTGAGGGAAGGAAAAGGACGATCTTGCTCCAGGGTTACTCAGGGAAGAGTAAGACGCCTCTCTTGAAGTATAATTATCTGAAATAATCAGAGGGAATGGGGTCAACCAAAAAAAAAACCCTGTTAAGATCGAATGACAAGATTCATTTCAGTATTTCTCCACAGATTCCCTGCTATTGGACCATGACCATGAGGAGCAAAAGACGTGAAGACGCCTGCTGAAGGGCAAGAAGCCCCCAGCAACCAATACAAGCAAGGCAGTTTTGGTCTTTGTTGCTGACCTGTGTCTCTGCTCCCTTTAAAGTGTATGGGTACAGCATGTTGTGCCTCCATGTTAGTATTGACTCCTGGTGACTGCCTGGATTAGTCCCTGCAGTTTTCTTGGGAACATTTTCTGAAGTGGTTGGCCATTGCCTGCTTGACAGTGATCAGCTCAAAGTCACCCATTTGGCTTTGGGACTCATGGTCTCCCAGTTTCTAGCCTGGTGCCTTAACCCCTACAAACTGATTCTCTCCCTCTAAAATCCTGGGCAAACAAATCTAGCAGTTCTTATGCCTTGAGTCTGATTTTTTTAGTTGTTGAACAAGGGAGAAAATGCTCCTTTAATGCTCCTTTAATTTGTTCCAGCTAAAGATTACTTAAGCCTGTCTCACCGAGGAGAGACAGAAGCAAAGTTATGGGGACAGGGCAAAAAGAAAGAGGAAAAAAATGCATACTAAGTATATTTTCATCCTCCTCAATGCAAGTAAAGGAGTTGGAGCTAATCCAAAGCCTACCCTAAGAGTCAACAAGAAGAAAGTGGGAAGGTGTGGGAGAAGTGCCCAAACTAACATTAACTGAATCAGGTCCACCTAAACCCGATTCATGGCCATAGAAAGTCCTGGGCAGAAGACAGTCTCTACAGGAGATGATGCAAATATGCTGTTGGAGCTAATCCAAAACCTATCTGAGCTACATATCTTCCAATTCTTGATTTCTAAGTGAATGCCAACACACCTGAAATGTAGTGAATCATTCTGATCGCACAGGTACCATGTTTCCCTGAAAATAAGACCCTGTCTTATATTTTTCTGAACCCTGAAATAAGCGTTTGGCCTTATTTTTGGGGAGGTCTTATTATTTTGGGGCACGTGGAGGAAGATGGGGCTCCTCTTGCCATCTTACCTGATTTCCAGCTCTGCATTTAAATATTTTCAGAGAGGCTTATTTTGGGGGGGAGACTTATTTTAGCGCATCTGCTCAAAAGTCCGATCGGGCTTATTATCAGGGGATGTCTTTATTTTCAGGGAAACAGGGTAATATGAAATGGGATCCCTCAGATATTATCCCTGAGTACAAGAGCATATGAGTTGCAGTTCCTTACTCAGGTTGCCTAGAACTTCCTGTGGTGTGAAAGTGATTGGATAGAGTAGACAGAGGAATGCAAAATGTGTGATTTCTGATAAGAATTGGCTTGTGTCCTTCCACTCCCTCTTGACTGCCCAGGTGGCCTGCTGTTGAAGCCTGTGCAGCTGAGAGTTTTGCTGGAGGCTTGCTTGCATCTGCTCCTGAGTCAAACAAACTGTCTTTAAAAGAGCCCTTGCCATGTACAGCTGCTATGGCAAAACTTAATGACATGTATTGGGGATTTTCAGCTCTTGTTGGGACACAGAACTAAGTTGGCTCAAAATTGGTAGAAGATGCTCAGTGCTTATTGAGCCATCCCTTGCTATTAATTATCCATCTGGGTGACTGAAATGTATTATTAGCATCTGTCTTCTCTGGCTGAGTGCTTATGAAAGACACTGCCAAGTTCCAAATAAATATAGGATGGTGAATATCAGAGCTGAGTTACACTTGTGTTATATCACTGTTTCTGCAGGGATCGGGCCAAAATCATTCCATGTTATCCAGCATTCTGCCTTCTGCAGTGGTCAGGCTAATATTTCCAAGAGACTCACAAATAGGGCAGGAAATCAAGAACCCTCCCTCACTCTATTTTCCTTGCAAGCAACTCAAAACCAAGGGCAAATTTGCTGTGCTCAGAAACCAGTTCAGTAAAGATCTAAAATGCAGGCACATATTTGATAAATATTAATAGTATTTATTTTTTGTTGTGGATTAGTATAGTGATCAAACCTAATCCATTTGGTTAGTTTAAATTTCAATATATTGTGTGAACTCACCAAATTGGATTAACTAAGAAGTAGGGATTATTAGCAAGTTGCAATCATTACTATGACAGTTTTGTTTAACTGTCACAATGAATGTTAGATTGCATAAAAAGTATGTTGTTGATAGACTCGTCCTTGATCACTCCACTGCCAAAGATGGATGATCAGGAAAGTCATTCTCAGTAAATTTGCTTCTGGTCTGCATCCAACTCTTTCCTAATTGGTTCAATTTTCTTGGTACCTTAACTAGGGCAGTTCAAGATCTAATATAGTTTGTAGAACATTATAACTTATAAACTTGTTCTACTTGTATCTGTGGATGGACGATGTTATTCAAACCCACCCTTTTAGCTAGTTTATTATTTCATGTATTATGTAATCTCATACATTAATTCTATCAACAGGTTAACCTGTGTAACCAATATGTATTGCTCATTTGTTTATAGTTTGTTCTTGGTTTTAATTGACACAGCTATTTCTCCATAAAACCAAAATGTGAACATGTATCTTTACTGCTCTCAACAGAATCTAGTGGGCTGCACTTTCATGATTTCTGCTCAAGCCTTTTATCATATTTTCCTTGCTATTCTTGCTGGATATTGGATTAACACCATTGCAACATTGGAGGGGGGTATTGATGTGGATGTCTGGCATCAGGGCTCCTTGATGCTTTTTGAGCTTGCTTGTTTTCTTCCAGACGTTTCATGTCAGCCCTCATGTTAAACCTGAGCTACCAATATTCTCCTTTATTAGTATTTCTGGCATCTGACCCAGATAGAGGGTTCTTCTGATGGCCCAATATTTTTTCAGTTTGTTTGCAGGTTCTCAAGATGTCTTTCCCAACCTGCCCTCAGAAAATGGCCATGCAAATATATCCATGGTGGGTCTCAAGATGGAGCCGTGTGTGGTTCCCCATTGTCATCGTATGCCATGCTCCACCACTCAAAGTCAACAGAAATATCAGGCTCAGCGGAAACTCAGCATTGCCTGTCTGGTCTGCTTTCTCTTCATGGTTGGAGAAGTTATAGGTCAGTTTTGTCAAACATATAATAGATCTGCCCTATTTATTAATTTATTAATCATCTGCATTCATCTAAATACACTTAACCTGGTTGTTGAATTAACTCCTTTTCTGGATTCATCCAACTCATTAAATCATAAACTGACTAAAAGGCTTCTGTGTGTATAACACATGAAGTGATATACAATAAAACATTATCATCAACCAGTTTAGCAAGTTATGCACATACTTATGCTAGGTTTTAATTGACCTGTCTCGATCTATGCTTAAAGGAGGCGGTGGTTCGTCCCCTCCTCAAGAAGCCGGCCTTGGATCCAGACTCACTTAACAACTTCCGGCCAG
>JANHFM010006353.1:134484-151456 GCA_032468115.1 Grayia smithii
TACTCAACAAATTGTAACTAAATCACGTCTCTGTGCAACGTGTATATATAGAAAGTGGTTATGCTCTCCATTGGAGAGGGGGGGTAGAACTGGAAAGTAATTTTACTGATCAAGGCAAAAAATAAAATGATGTACCAGTCCTCTCAAATTTCAGTACAAAAATAAATGGAACTATGTTTTCTCAAGACTGGCTTTGAAATAATGTCTGTGCTGTTGATGTGACAGTGCTTTCCTTAGCTTAGGGGGAAATTGCATAGAAGATACCTTTCTTCTTCTGCATCTTGTGGCTTCCTCCCAGGATCTGTGCATAAAATGACTGCTTTATGGTAGGTTTGGACTACATAAGAGGCAGTCACTTTGCACGATTCAAGCAGGGATCAGAGGCTTCTAAATGGGGATTGAATTGGACCCAGTTAAATGTGTGCCATTTTTCTGTCCTTCAGGGACACCACGAGGTGTGGAGTTCCAAGCAGTTAAGGAAACCCTGCTCTCTGTCAAAGGTGTGAAGCAGGTCCATAATCTGCACCTTTGGGCTTTAACGCTCAGCCATCATGTTTTGGCTGTACACCTAGCTGTTGGTGAGTACTTTTTTCCCCCTCCGTTCTGAGCAGCTGTAAACCATGCAGGAAATCTGCAGTGTTTCATGGGCTTACAGACTTGATTTATAAGGAGCATACAGGCTTAAAAATAGACAGATTGTGGCAGAATCACATTTCTGGACCCTGGAAAGACAGAGTGGAAAGTTTGATTTTTTTAAAAAAAGGCATGACCAAGAATACACTGGACAGAGCCTTTAAGATTTTATTTTCTCCTAGTGTGGGTGGTTGTGGTAGTGTTATTGCTACTATTGTCATTACCTCCAGAAAAGCCAAATATCTGAATACTTTAGAGGTTCTTTTTCAAGTTTTGAAACTATCTCAAATCTTGTTTGCAGATGTGCAAGGCGCTCATTTCATCTTTAAAACTTTCAACGACACACACACACACCACCCGGTGGTTCCTGGCCTTTTAAAATGGAACCCTTTACTGTATATCTTATCCCAAGCCTGTGGTGTCCTTGAGCTTTTTCAGAAAATTGTCTTTAGTAGTCTTACTTAGAGATGCAGAAGATTGAACTCGGGATGCGAAATAGGATCACTGCTATTCTGGCCTGGGAACTACAAATAGTGGCTTTTCTTTCCCCTATAGGGGAATGCAGGGGGGATGCGGTGGCTCGGTGGCTAAGACGCTGAGCATGTCAATCAGAAAGGTTGGCAGTTTGGCGGTTCAAATCCCTAGTGCCGCACAACAGAGTGAGCTCCCATTACTTGTCCCAGCTTCTGCCAACCTAGCAGTTCGAAAGCACGTAAATATGCAAGTAAAAAAATAGGGGCCACCTTTGGTGGGAAGGTAACAGCGTTCCGTGCGCCTTCGGCGTTTAGTCATGCCGGCCACATGACCATGGAATTGTCATCAGACAGCACTGGCTCTTTGGCTTAGAAACGAAGATGAGTACTGCCTCCTAGAGTCGGGAACAACTAGCATATATGTGCGAGGGGAACTTTTACCTTTAGGGAATGCATGAGATAGTCTGCGCCAGTTTACAACTGACCCTACTTTGACCTTTGCTTCCAGAATCCGATGCTGACATGGAGGTTGTGCTACAAGAAGCCACATTTCTGCTACAAAGCAAGTTTGGCTTCTTCTCATGCACCATTCAGGTGGAGCACTACCTGGATGACATGGCGACCTGCCACCAGTGCCAGGACCCACAGGACTAAGGGGAAAGTGTTACCCTGTCTACTTTTCTCTTCTCTTCAACTGCCAGTCCCAGGAGGTGCCTGGAAATCCAGGGCCAGAAGCAGGGACCAGCCTCTCTTGCCATTCACAGCAAAAGCCTCCTCTCAATGCATGTTTAACTAGCATATGCAGGAAATGGTGGAGCACCAGGGATAATTGTCTGCCCAGCCAAGGAAGTCTCCATGGAAGAGTTGCTGGTGGTTGAGCATTGTTCCAAGCTCAGCCTTGCCTCTTCATACTGCATTCCAGTCATGTGGGGCCAACGTTTCCCGTGTTCATTTGCTAATTGTATTGATATACAAACCCAACAGAAATGGGGATCTGGTGGCAAGGCCTTTAAACATCTTCGCTCTGAGATGAAAAGCAGTCATTTTTTTCGATCTGGGTAGCTTGGTGCTTGTTCAGGCTTGTTATTGTGACCATCTCTGTGTTTGCATGTGTTGCAGGAGTAACAAAAACTTTTCAAAATGAATGTGAATGATGAAAGCATGGGTGGAGCAACATTATTCCACTCCACCTTCTATTGTGACTTAATACTGCAAAAGTAAAGCAAGCCCAATTTTGCCTGCAGAACGAGCAACAAAATTAGCAACAAAAATGTCTTCTGTCCCAATCTCACCCCAGCTGAAGTTATCTTTATTCCATATTTTCCTGGAGAAGAGTTGATATTTGCAGTTTTGTTGTCTAAACCAAGCTTTAAAGTCAGTTCTCATGGGAGTCAAGTCTCAACTCCCTTCATGGATCCATCTGTGTCATTTTCTTAGCCACAGTATAGAAATGTCTCTGTCTTCTTTCAGGATTTTTTCCCCATATTCTCTACTATATTTCCTCGAGGTTTCTCATCTAAATAACAAACAGAACTGACATCAAAACCTATGCACATATAGAAACTACATGATATGACAGCCAAGATGCTGTATTTGCTTACAGATTATGGTGACCCAAGTCTCACTTGGAGGAACAAAAGTGTAGATTCTCAAAACTATTCTATTGGATTGTTGTTCTATTGATCTGAACAAGAAAAATAGGAATTAAGTGCAGACTGGTGGTAATGTTGTATATATAATATAAATATAACAAATGAAAGGATGCCTGAAGAACCATTTGACTTGGAAGACTACAGTTACTATCTATTTTTAATATTCAGGGAAGAGTGTGAGGAGAATGGAAAAAATTTTAAGGTTATTGCAGCTGCTCTTCAACAGGCAGGCAGATCTCGGCAGCAAGAGTAGAGATAGTTCAGTGAAATCACCTACCCCCAGGCTCCATCGAGTAAGTTCAGAATGTTTACTTTAAGTCCCCATGGCAATTTTTTTCTGCAAAGCAGCTCAAGGTACTTTTGTTCTCCAGGCAGCTACCACTAGAGCTTCTCTTGAACCTCCAAAACCTCCTTGCTGAAGAGGCCAACTCTCCCTCCTTCCCAAAGTCCAAAGTTAAAATAAATTGCAGGATACATTATTATTGAAAATATGTCAATATTCTATTCCAAATTGAATAGTGGAGTCTAAAAGTATCCTTTTGACTGCTTACTAGCAATTGGTATCAAAAATGTACTGTTTCTGATACCGGTAGTTAAAGTAGTTGCTCCTTACAGCCACTGTTCCAGAGGCCAAGGGCCCCAAAATCTTAGTGACCAATAGAAAAAGGTTTCTGCTACTGCTATCTGAACTTGTTTCCACACAACCACATGCTTAGCCCATTTTTGCATTCACAATTTGAGACTATTATTTTGTGTTGCATATGTCTGTAGTGTATGTCTATTTTTACTGTATAGTGTTTTTTACAGTGTGTCCAGATGGTATTTTAACTATTTTAATTCAATGCTGAAAATTATCTGTGATTCCAATAAAGTAACCTGCTCAACCACACCAGGCTAGTTTACTGGGGCTTGGAAAAAGCATATCAGTTGTAGAGATATAGAACAAATTGTTCTAGAGTGCAAGCAAGGGGTGGAAGGAAAGGGGGTGGTCAAAGACCTGTAGTTTTGGCTGAGATCTTAAAACAGCTTGTGTGAATGTATTCTCTTGCTGACTTGTCTCTTTATGCTAGCTAGAATTAACAGCTTGTTTGATATTAGAACTGTAACAGGCAAGATGGTAAAGCAAAGTGAGAAGATCCGTATCATGTGAGTTGGCAAAGATGAGATTTTCCAGAATTTAGTGGTGGTAGGGGGAGAGATCAATTTTATTAAATACTCAGAGTTCAAATAGTCTTTTTACTCAGTTTTCCACAAGAGTGAAAATTATGGGAGACCACTAAAAGTTGCAGCATAGTTGGAGTCTCTATACGATTTATGAATACCTACTTTGTTATTTGAAAGAAGTCCTTGGTGTTGACAGCTGATGGAGGAATTTGAGTACCATTTGTCACGGAAGACAGATTAGGACATGGATTGAGTCTTGTCCAAGATCTCCTTAGAAACAATATACTACAAACGTGCAATTTACCACGATAAAGGAAATGGTACAAATTTACTCTTTAAAACTAAAACAGATTCCTAAGAAAGTACTAAAATGCACTACTCTTAACTTATTTTGATGACAAAGATGCACATAGGCTTATCAATCGCACTGATATTACCTAGTTAGGTAATGAAACATCTGTAAGCAAGCAACCAAGCTCAGAGAGCACCAAGGATTTCTTAGGCTTATTTCCTTATTTATCACCACAGGGAGGAAGGGGGCATGTGAAGCCCTTTCCAAAGAAAGAAAGCTTTTACAAATCAAAACACATTTTAATAATGGTTAAGACAACAAAATGGCTCAATGTGAGCAAAATTATTGTCACCAACAAGACTGGGAGAAGCAGGATGAGCAATGGGGCAAGAAAGTCTTGTTGATGCTTTAATTAGAGCAGATCTAGGTTTCAGAGGACTCTCCAGATCTATGCAGGAAAAATATGGGATACTCTTCCACCAGATAGCTAGAGGGAGATCAAATCCCGCCTTCCTTCTGAACTTTGTGCCATGCAAGAGAATCTCAGGAGAGAGCTCAAAGGGAAAAGTATCACCACATGGCAGAGATATAGCAGGATGGACCATTCCTTGTCATTGCCCTTTCTCCCACAACAGGAGCTGACTTCCGGTGCTGCTTGAAGCTTCAGTATATTCCACTCATCTGGCCAAACCCTGTCTTTGTCATTCTCTTCAGCTTATCTGTTTCAATATGGCCAACATCCTCTTGTATTTCATGTTTGGTCGTGTTCTGTATATTCTGATAATCCTAGGATTCTCACAAAAGGCCTTCAATTGGTCAGCCATGTATGCTGATGTCCCAAATTGAGCTGCCCCGGGTGATATTCAACTGACAGCACTGTGCACCACAGATGAGATGGTCGTGGGGCAGTCAATCTGTCTCTCTGAATCAAACATGGAACTGAAATGGGCCTGACAGTCAAGGAGAAGCTTGTGGCTGCGGGGGAAAACCAATGCCTGAACACAATGAAGTCGCACAAGGCCAGACTGACCACCGGACGCTACCCAGCTATGGCTGTCAAGGTTTGGACTGAAGCGCACCTGCCAAGAGAAGAAACAAAGGTGAAGATGACATTAACCATTAACCCACCCATTTCCATGCAGATATATCTCCCTCACAAATCCATGAAGCTTCAGAGAGGATGGGGGAGTCACGTTTGACACAAAGGAAGAGATACTTTGAAGTAGCATTTGTTTTTCTTTCCTCTCGAGTTGTACAGCCTTGTTTCCTTTTATGTTTACCTTATGTACAGTCTCTAGCTGCATCCGGCCCAGGACAGCTCCTTCTTTTACTTCTTTTGGCATGCGTTTCAGGGGCTTCTGCCTGAAGAGGCTCTTGAAAGATGTCTAGGAAGGACAGGGTAAATAAGAATTAAAAGCAGGCCTGGGTAGATCAAGAAAATGAAGCACTTCATCCATTAAGGCTTTTTCATTAGTTGTCAACTAGTGATTTATTGGCTTGAGATGGAGCCTTATCACTCTGAAACACACCACAGAATGGGTGGGCCTGATACAAACAATGCTACATAGAAATCGGAAGCGGGAACCCTGCATCTTGATGTTAGTACAGGGAGGAGAGTAGAATAATTATAACCACAGTTTCTGCTGCCTGAATTCAATATATTCAGTGCCAAATCCACATCAGTAGTTATCTCTGGTCTGATAGATAAAGGGTCCTGCCTGGAATATTTAACTAAGCTGAAATAGGCCTCTCCGTTCCCATGTTGTAACTGCTATTGTCCTTGAACCACAATTCTGGTATTTCCAAGCCCTCACCAAATCAGCATCCTGGAAGAGAATGAAATTCTGGGCCACCGATTCATTGCACGTTTTGCCTCCTGCCTGTGGCTTCTCACAGGCTGTTGCCTCTGTTGCAATCTTGTTAAGTGGGTCATTTGGCTGTAAAACTGCTTTGCAGATGAGCTGAAGACACAAAGAGAAATAGGTGTTTAGGATAAGAAGGCAATGGCCTCAGAGAAAAGAAATGTTGCATTCCAGTCAATGGTTTAGCACAGAGGACAAGTGCAATGACAATTAAGAAGCAGCCATACAAAGCCTAAACCTAGATATTGAACAGCTGAAGGAATTTATCTGACCCAAACTTTCAGAGACCATAAACCTCTTTGCTACTGTGACTGAAGTTCTCACTGTCATTAAATCCAGGGAAAGGTGATTTTTTTTTGGCTCATTCATATGCATTCATTTGTTTTCTCAAGTCTCAAAGGCCATAGAAATCTTAATATTTGTGATTTGGAGCACAGAACTGAACTTCTTCACATCTCCAAATTTATGTGCCCTTAATTTTCTCAGGAAACTAAATACCCACACTATTGATACCAACCAAGGCACTTCTGTTTTTCTTTCTCCTTTTCAAAATTAATAAGAGAATATGCTTCCACCCAAACAACATGCTTCTCCTGGAGGACATTCCTCACTTTGCACAACTGGCTACAGTTAATGGATCAGTAAGCTTCCCTTTCCTCCACTCAGATCTGTCTAGAGAGTTGACAGAGGGGTCCCTTCTTGTTTTCTACCCTGTTTGGTTGGAGATGAAGCTTGTGGCCCTGCCATAGCCTTCCCATTACTCAGAGGCAGCAAAACCTACAAATCGACGGTCTGATGGCCGCTTGACATTTTGTGGGTTGACTGAGAGATCAGGCATCACTGCAGCCACCAATTCCCCTGCGATATCACCAGCAGCCACTGTGTTCAGCCAATCAGATCCAGAGATACTCTGCAAAAGGGATAGAATCATGAGCCTCATTTCCACCTTTCAATGACCCTGGGATAGGTCATACACTATTTCCCCTCCTCCTTTACTTGGGGATGCATAACTTACCCATACGGTGCCTTTGCGAGGGAGCACAAAATAGGCTCGAAAGTCACGATAGCCAGCATCCAAATAGTGGATCCCACCTAGTCCATACCTGCAATATAGAAATATAAGAAAAATGCATGACACCTGGATATTTTTCCAAGTTAATGTAGCACAAACTCTGACACTTGCAATAAAGAGCAGCATCAACGTTGGCACAGATAGTAATACAACATGTTTGGGAACAATAGTGCCATTTGTTCTGCAATATAAAATTCCTAAATGAGAAATATAATTGGCAAAGTGGAAAACCTGTTTATGCAGTTCTCTGGATTTGCCACTTCCTCTATTGCTGCTTAAACTTTTCTTGTAAGAAGAGAGATCTTGAATGTCTGGAATCTCAATTTCAGATACTTATATCTGAAAACCCATCTAACATCTGGGTTAGTCTCATCTAACTTCTGGTTACCTGTCCACTGCTCAGAATCTTTCCTGCCACAATTAATGAATGCATGATGTATAATTCAACTTAGGCCTTGACATTTAAGATGTGTCTCAAAATAGTTTAAAGGACCAGGTGAATTACTACTGTGATTGGTAAATCTATTCTACACTATTTAGCAAATGGCCCGAAGCCCTCAGTTTCCAAGTTATGAGTCCAAATCAAGCCACCCGGAGTCTTTTGGGAGTTGGGGGCATATGTTTAATAAATAAATAAATAAATAAATAATAAGTTGGGCATATGTAAAAATATCAGTGTTACAAGATCGAATGTGACATTAAGAATAGTGGATGTTGAATTGGAGGATTTTTCAAGTCATCTCTTCTGGGAAAATCACATTTTGCAAGAACAGAGCAGCTATTTACCATATCAGAGAAGATCTGAAAGTCAGTAAGTTGTCATATTTCCTAAGAATGTGCCAGATTCTACAGTAAACATGCTAAACATCTGTAGGTACCAAGAAATCAAGGCCAATGTCATATAAATCAGTTCCAAAATGAAGCATTTAATTTTCTTCTAAGTGAAATATAAACAGAGTGGGATGTTATTATTCAGTCAAGAGGAAAAGAACTGCAAGAAGTTAGGATGAGAAAGAGTCAGGGGTCTGGTTCAGAGAAAGCCAGGATGGTTTGATAGGACTGGTCAAATGGATCCAGCAATGACTGATCATTTGGTAATCAGTAAGCCAAAGGACAATATGCCAGCAGGGTGACATTTCAGACTGTTCAGCAAATGGATCAAAGGGTAATTTAGAACTGAAAATGTTAATGAATTAAACAAGCCATGGCCCTTTATTGAATCTTGATTTGACTTAAAACAAGAGAAGTGGGACACATGATGATTTGGTTAATGCAGATTTTTAAAAATCTGCTCGCATATCTTTTTAAAGGCTTCAGGAACTGATTGATAATTCTATCTATTCTTTCTCTATCCTCAAGTAACCCAACCTGTGTTAAGTTCATCTTTCTGATACTCTGCAGAAAGCAAACTCACATCAACTTTGGTAACAAGGCGAATTGGAATTGGAATACTTAACAGTTAGTCCATTATTTTAAGAATAACAGGGTACACACACACACTCACGAGGCATAGCAGCTATCTTGTGCAACTGTGATCCCACTGTAGGGTAGCAGCCAGGCAATCTCTGTGCTCAAGTAACGCTTGATACTGTTGATAGGTTCATGCAGTCGGCGCAAGTCCCAAAATTTGATTTTGCGATCATTGCCTGTAGTCACCATGAAATTGCTAGGAATAAAACAGGCAGGCCAGAGCTCACTGGCAGAACACATCTGACAGACACAGAAGTCCCAGATCCCTGTTAGAAATATCTGTCAAACTACCCCAAGTAAATGCCTTGCCCGAGACTGTGACCCAACGACAAATAGCATGTACAATGGGAGAGTTGCCTTGTCCAATTTGCGCCCATAAATTTAGTGGGTAAGGGAGAAGGAAAAAAGCATGCCTAGGATGGTCAGAAAGGAGCCAGAAACCGAGAGACTAATTCTCATCAGTCAGTGATATTTCACATCCTTCCCACCTGTTTGCTTTGCACCACTGGATGTTGCTCACAGCATGGTCATGGGCCAGGAAGCAACGGAATGGATACAGTTTGAGGGAGCCATCAGGCTGGCGTACTCTTTGTAACAGAGACTTGGTGAGCAGATTCCAGAGAGCCACTGTACCTGAGGAAATGGAATTACAGGCATTATGCTAGATTTGTGAACTAATATAATTCTTCCCCAACTTCTCTAGGTTTATTCCATTCCAAGGCATTTTTCCCACTCTTACCATCATAGAAACCTGCAGCCAAATGCTCATGAGGCTTGGTTGGCATCCAGGCCAAGCTGAAACACTGCCCACATTCGGAGGAATTCCCAGCCTGAATGGAGCCTACCTGCAAAGTGGCCACATACTGGACCTGTAGAGAACAAGATAAGGCTAATATTAAGAAAAGACAATAATGGAAGAGCCCAAGCCATGGTAATCACTTATTACAAATGCATAAAATTCCATAACTAATTTCAGACATCTCATTTTCAATGTCACAAGTAATGGGGAAAAAACCAATTTGGTTTATCTGAGGCTTTACAGAACTAATGTCAATCAGAATAAATAAAGTTGCTAGATATCAAAGAGTAGAAAGTGGGCTATATCTTACATTAACTTTTTGGGTGGGCTGGGGGAATGAAAATGAGCTATTTTCAGAGCATCGTTTTTTGAAAGTATTTATACAAGTATCTAATGAGAAAGGATTCAGATCTCGGAAGCCTTCAAATTGCCTTGACAAGTGGGAATCTGAAGGATCCATCTTGGAACTCAATACAATATATCCTGCTTTTAAATGATTTTTTTTCAAGGAAATAATAGATACCTTGCAGATGATATGCCGAGGGGAAGGTCCACCTAGAAGAGAGGACAATCAAATAGTAGCAGAAATACCTATACCTCTTTTCTCTTTGAATGTAATTGGACAAGGGGAAATATCCAGGGGGAAAGGTGGGGGAGAAGGGAAAAGTTAACCAGATGGTTTGGGTGCAAAAAACCAGATTCGGCTTTTCTACGTTGTAATCACTTGGCTTTAGTAAAGTGTACTTTCACTAATGATGGAGTCAAGAGTCTTTTTTTCCTAACTGACCAAGTTGGGACAGCCGACAGTGCCACTCACAACTCAACTTACACACAATCGTGGAACCATTATTCCTCCTAAATTCTGATTTGCAAAGGTAAAAGTATAACAATTCCTTAAATAAAAAACCATCAAAGCATCAATGTAAATTAACAAGATCTCTCAATTAAGCTAATCCAATAGAGTAGCTAAGACTGACTGTAAGGCAGTTTCCACAGAAAAAGCTTGGTTCCAAATAATCAATAATTCCTAGCAAAACTGTCAAGACCTATACGTTTTGTCTAGCATATAAGGATGGTATGCTTTGATTGAAGGTGAAGCTTGCAAGGCCATGATTTTTTGTCTGTGGGGTGTTCACTGATATGGTTTTGATATTTATTAAGAATATTTAGGCTTTTCTTGTTTTTTTTTAATAGAAGATATACTAGTTTTGTTACTGAAGGCCCAGCTGTATACTAATGGAAGGTATTTTTCAATGAGGATAATTTGCTTAGAACACAGCAAAAGTAATGAGGCTGCTACTAAAATGTTTTGGAGAACCATGGTGCAGAATGCTACAATTTTATCACTGAATGGAACAAAAAATCATATTATACTTATTATCTGATAACTGCTCCTTTTGTCTATTCGATTTCAAGCCTACTTCAAAATACTACTGCTTTACAAGACTCTTGGGCTTAGAATTTTGATAAAATATTGTTCTGATGTAGTCATGCATAGATTCTGAAGAGTGGCAGGGGGGAATGTCCAAGGCATGGTTGATAGGCAGCATCTGAGAGGGCTGTACCCAAGCAAGAGCTTTGTGTTGTGGTGCCCTCACTGTAAGACAAGCATCTTCCAGAGTTCAAATAAAAGATAAGGTTTGTTTCAACATGTTTTGCCACAGATAGAGTTGTTTATGCAGGGGTGTGTGTGTATGTATTCTAATCACTGCTGTTCTGAATCACTAATTCTGTAAAATCAGGTTTTTTTATTAATGAATAGTAAATTGTTTTTACTAATCACAGGGACAAATGAAAAAAATAGAAGGTTAGTGCAACACAACGACTATGTGTTTCTTTCAACATAATCTAATACCAAAGAATGGAAGAAAAGGAGTAGAATCCAAACTCCACTCTCTTGGGACTAATTCTCCGCTATCATTTTTGAAAAGGTCAGTGCTGCACACCCAATCCTCATGATCATCAATCACTCTTGCAGACAGATGTAATTACAAGCACCATTAATTGATATGGTTGACTAAGCACACAGCTTGCACACCCTGCACCAGGCCCCCAAATGCATGTATCTGGAGTGGGGTAGCCTCTGTTGCCCATACAGCTTCCTGCACTGCATGCAAAAATGACCATGCATCTCCTCAGGAACAACAAAAGCTAAATTAGGACTTAAATTAGGAATTAGGAGCTTTAAAGATTCTTTCAACAAAAAGGCCTGATTTTTTAGAAAGAACAAGATCATAATTAGAAGCCAACAACTTTAACTTAGCGTGTTGAGACAATTTAGTCTAGTGAAATGGGAAAGATATATGTTATTATCAGACAGTGTTGCACTTCAGATAAAGACGCTGCAAAGATAAAGAGCCTCGGCAGTGCACTTAGCTAGTGCACTGTTAAGTGTTTCCACTTTGCTCCAGCTACCTGCAATTAGTGCAAGTTCGAATCTCACCAGGCTCAAGCCTTCCATCCTTTTAAGGTAGGTAAACTGAAGACCCAGATTGTTGGGGGCAATAAGCTGACTTTGTAAAAAATGCCGCTTGAGGGGGGCAAAAGCCCTTTTAAGCAGGCATATACACAGAATGAAGGCTATTGCTAAGCACATTGATTTGTGCTTAAGAAATTGTATTGTAAGCCGCCCTAAGTCTCCGGAGAAGGGCGGCATATAAATTGGAATTTTTAAAAAAAATCTCATTGTGATCATTTGAAGAAAAGCATTTTAGCTTTTCTTAAATGGTTTTAGCATTGTATTTCCCTGGACTAAAATTTGAATGTGTTCTCTAGGCAAAGAATGCTAGTAATATGAAAATAAGACTTTATGGGTAGCACATAGCTATTTCCTAAGGCACCACAGAGAATAACTTCTCTCACAATTGATGGTAGGACAAAGCCTCTCATAATAATTAATACTAACTCTTCTTCCAATTGTTTAACTTGGATAGAACACCTAGTCTTTCTAACAGTACCCGTCCTTTCCTGTTTGGGTGAGATATCCTGAACAGACAACATCCAACAATGCAGGTACCTGGCTGACTTCTTCCCATTTTTTTACAGCTATTCCTACCTGTTACCTGTGTTCTTCGGTAGGCATTCAAGTTTTCCACATGGGGAAGGCTGTACAGCAACACTTTGCCACTAGAAAAGGCTACAGCCAGTAGTCCCAGCCGACTCATGTGAGGGAGCTGCATGGTATATAAACCAAAGTAAAAGATAATTATACTTCATCTCCCATTTGGGAAACTTCCATTTCCACCAGCCACAAATATGGAAGAACTGAATTGAAGAATCATTTAAGTGCAAACTTCCACTTTAAAGCACCTGTGACAGACTGAAGTACACCAGCAAAGAGGATTTCAATGATTCCCTCAGTAATAGGTTCTACCAATAGGATGTTTTATGTAATATTCAAGAAAAAGGTTCCTTCATATAACCTAAGACGACATGTATCCTCAGGCTTGGTCAAAAGAGAACATGTCATACCCTTCTTCTGAGTGACATTCCTTCAACTTCTTGGGCGAAGAATATAGACTGTTAAATTTCAGTGTAATTTTCAGCTTGATTCTTTATCAAGATCTTTTTGAATTTTGCTTTTGTTTTAGGTGAAATTATCTGTTAACATCTATTGTATCTCATACTGTTTTGTATCATCTGATAAAATAACTTTGACAGAGAATGCTTAATAAAAAAGTTGAAGATAAAACCCTATCATACGATATCCTAACCCTGCATATACACTGAGTATCTAAAGTCCAGGCAAACGTTTGGCCCAGACAATCTCTTGGCCCCAATTCTCACCTTGCGCTGAGTGATAGGGGATTCCCAAGCTCCACTGGGACAAAATTTCATGTCCCAAATGCAACCATGATCAGTGGCAATTGCATATGCAAGTCCTGGCTTGGTAACAGACCTGGAAAAAAGAATGCAGAAAAACAATTCAAAACCTTTGGGTCATGCCATTCCTCCAAGTCACAGTATATGCAAAAAATTTTTGCATATTCCCCAGTGCATAAGATGCAAGGACCTTTGAAGATTAGGCTGAAAGGATAATTAAGAGTAGATTCTTCTGCACCTTGGCTACTCCTGGTTTATTAGATGTGTCTTGCTCCTTCTTGTGCTATTTCATAAAGCAAATATAACATATCTGAAAGGCAGAAAATCGGCTCTACGGAAGCAGAGTGGATAAAAATCTATTTTTTAATAGATCAAAAAAAATATTGATTTAAAAAAAAATAAAATCTGATTTTTTGATTTTTTATCAAATGTATTTTACTACAATGCTTTTGGAGTAAAAATCTATCTAAAGATAATTTTCTATTTAAGATGCATTAATAATTTAGTTTATTCATCATGAATTGGAGCTTAGTTATGTAGCATTAGGCTGTATATTCTGCAATATTGGGACTGTCAATGAGTCAACAGCAGGTCAGAGGAGGAGCTGCTGCAGGACAAAGATAACAGTTGCTCTTTAAAAATTATGATTTAAATCAAGTTGATTTAAATCAAGCCTTTTTACTAGTGATTTAAATCATGATTTAAATTGTGACTTAAATTGTCTTGATTTAAATCAAATCCACCCTGACAGGAATATTTTTCAATATTTTATTGAAAAAACAGTACCATGTCAGGATAACAATGCAAATAAGGCAGAGCCAGAGAGAAATCAATGGTAAATCTTAACATATAAGCTAATAACTATAACTGTACTATGTTTACAGTAATTACAGTAATACAACCAAAAAGAAAAGAGAAAATAAATTAAAACTTCAACTAAGTTTCTACTTACATTAGCTTATTTACCAATTTTTCCATATTATATCCATAGTTTTATACATCTTTGTTGTCCACACTAACAATTATTGACATTCATAAACTTTCCTCTCATTTCTACCTCTTGTCTCTTCCTTGATGGAAAGCAATGTATCTAATATAGCTGTTCTCTGCCCATAAAACCCTAGTTCAGGAAACTCCCTAATGATGTGCCCCAATTTAATTGCTAGTGATGCTGGAATCTGAGTTAATACAGCCACAATTCCTACTGCGCTGCTTAACTCTCACTACAATGCAGGATGCAAGACCTCCATAGGAATGAAACAAAATGATGTTTTTACAACAGACATGAAGTTTGCTTACAACTCACCCTTTGTCTTCCTGGATAGATCCAAGCTCCCAGAGCTGAAGCAGAGCTGGTCCTGTATGGATTTGTGACAAAGAATGCTGAACATTCATGCTGGGATTGCAGTAAATAGCCACATACTGGGATGCCACAGAACCTTCAGGGGTTGGGCACCACTCCAAAGCCCAGATAGGACCCCCAACAAAGAAAGTCATGTCTAAGCGGTCATCATGAGGTTGTAAGGCATTAAACCTACCAGGTAGGAAAAGAAAGGAACCATTGCATAAAGGCTGACTTTGCAAGCAGCATCTAACATTTAAAAGTTTACTGGATATTTTGGAAGGAAAAAAAGACATCACTGTGGCTTAAATCATAGAGATGATAACATTCTTCAGCGAGATGGAACAAAGAATTGTTATAATTGATGTAAAGCAAGCATGGGAAATCTCAGGTACCCCATCCATCTCATGGGGCTTCAAAGTAAGGTTCCTCCCCCTTAACTGCCCCCTATCAGTCATTTCCCCAGAGATTCCCTAAATGTAATATTCCCCATGAACAAAACTAGTTGCATAAGCACACACCTGTTAATCCGGTACAAGACACTGCTTTCTTGCAAACCTTCTCTCTTGATAGAGAAGAATGGGGACTTGGGCTCAGCAGGAAGGAATTTATCTGCTTCACTTTGGAAAATGGAAAAAACCAGAATGGAAGCTCATTTGATGTTTACTTTGTTACAAGAAATTATTAGCATTTAAATGCCTGAAAGCAGACTAGGGTGCAAAGATTTCTTCTGTGCAGGGGGATACACAGAAGCTTTCTGGTGACAATATTTTTGATTTTGCCATGCTGTCTTATGTGCTATGCTGTATTGATGCAGAGCACAGGTGTCAAACTCGCAGCATTTTGATACATGACGTTTTGCGACGTTTTCCCCCTTGGCAGAGCTGGGGTGGACGTGGCCTGTGCATGATACATCCAGTCTGCAGGTGTTAGTTTGACACCCTTGATGTAGAGAAAATGACCACCAATGGCATCTCTGTTAAAAGCTTAAGGAATTACCAGGATTACAGATCAGAATGGAAATGTAGGAGTTGACAAGAAAGTCAAACCAAACATTCAAGAAGACAATCACAAAATGTTTCTGTATTATACCTAAGAATCAAAATGGATATATGAATGAAATCACTAGGATTGAGTCAACTTAAAGGAGCCTTTATCATTTATAGGCACATGTATCCTTTAATATTATCTATCTGTTTCTAGGTATGTCACATTTTATTCCAGAAGGCCACTCACCTCTCTGAGAGAAAAATCCACTTCTGGGCAGAGGGAATCCACTCTGGAAACTCCCAGTGGGAATGGTGCCGCTCACGTCTAAGGGACAAAGGACGTACAACTGCATCACAGAAATGTAATTTATATAATAAGAATCAGTGTAACAATAGAACAGTACAACAACCAAGTTTGTCTGTGGTTTGATTGAATATTATAGTGGGCACAGCATAATGAGAAAGCACACTCAATAAGTACTGGATACACTGAGTCTTTTGAACTTGCATCAATCTAGATGCTCAAAAATAGGAATAATTTGGAAGATGTTGCAACAAACAACTTAGTGCTTAGATTTTCTTCTGAATTTCTCCAATTAGTCAAACAAGATATAAACCTTGGAATAAAAGGGGAAGGAACTCGGTTTTTTTCCTAAGTGTTTTCTCAGTGAAGAAAGGATTTGGCAATTGTCATTTCCTAGATTTCCTCTTTCCAACTTATTTTGCCATAGCTACGTGAACGCAACTCTGCAACATTCACTTGGCGTGGTCTAATCTTTGTCCAACTATCTAGGAAAGTGCCAAGAAGTTGCATCCTTCCCTGAAGGAACATAGATCTCACAGAACCCAGTCCCTTCCAAGTATTTCAAACTTTCCTAAACAAAGCCAAAACTAGTATATCTCTGTCTTGTACTCATTCTCTTTGTCATAAAAGTCTTGACTCTTGCAAATCAGGAACTGAATTGTCATATTTCTCTTTCTGAGATTTTTAAGACATATTGTCAAAATTACAATGAATTTAATTTTGGTCCTGATGACCATCCCAGATTGGATCTTAAAAGGAATTAGCTTGGGTTTTTTTCTTGGATCTCTCAAGATCCTTCTGTCAGCCCTGGAGGATTTCTTTGGATCTCCAGGGCTCCACACTTAATGCGTGGAGTGTGGAAATTGGGAGGGGGGATTGCATGGAGTTGTAGGGGTATCTAGCCATAATAACATTCTTTTCTCTGAGAGTCAAAGACATTCAGTACATGGAGTGGCGTGACTGGGAGGCATCTCCAGTTGGGATGGTGTATTGATTGGACCATGTGATGGATATGTGGGTGCAGGGAAAGAGACTTGGACTTTCTTTGGGGTGGGGAAAACCTGGAAGCTTTCAGATTCGGGTTTTCTCAGATTTGCC
>JANHFM010006353.1:168617-179166 GCA_032468115.1 Grayia smithii
CTCCCTCCCTCTCTTTTCCCCTGCACAGAAGCAGAGAGACTAACTGGGGGGGGCGGAGGGGGGGGAAGGTTCTTCTCCAAATCTGGCCTTTGTTTTGGGGGGAGGAGAGGCTCAGTGGCTGTTGGGAAACCAGCTGCCTAAGCTGCCCTGAGAAAGCATTTCTTGGAAAGCCAGAAGAAGCGCCCTCCGCCAAGCAGCCCCCCCCGAAACCTCAACTCTTTACATAAGTGGAGGCAAGATTGGCTCCCCAGCCCTTCGGGAGAGATGTGGTGGCAGCCGAGATTTCGGGGAAGGCGGCGGCAGCAGCAGCAGCAACCCGCCCTGCAGGGGCAGCCCTGGAGATGCAGCGGAGGAGGCAGGGGGCTTGCCACCTCACCTGCCTCCGCCCTCTCCCTGCTGCATTTCAAGGGGCACAAATTGCAGCGGGCAGATCGCAGCCGAGATCGATCGATGGCTCCCTTTGCTCTGGCCGGGAGAGGAGACCTTCTCAGCTGAAGCAAGAAACGGGGGGATCTCACCGCACCCTCTGGGTAGAGAACGATTCAGAGGCGGCACCACGTGTGAAGGGAAGAGACTACGCTGGGCAGTTGGGGGATGCTCCCCACCGCCTGAGTCCCTCAGCCCCCCAAAAAGCCAAGCACGACCCAAACGGATGCCAGTGCCAGACTTCCCTTGGACCCTAACCCAACCCAACCCAGCCACTGCAGCACAGCCTCAGGAAGAGCTCGAGAGAAGCCAAGGGAGGCCCAGAGTCAGCAGAGAGGCCCCTAACAAGCCCCCTCTGGCCTGACCTGATCCTAAACTACTCCACACAGGCCAGTGGGGCCCCTATTGCCAGGGGGCCTCAAGCTCAGCCTGCTTAGGACTTCGGAGGGGCCCTGGGCTGCTTCTCAAAATGCAAAGGATGTTCTCCTCTGCACAGGCTGCCTTTACCCGGTGAGCTTCACTGCCGCATAACGTGGCACCGGCCACTGGTGGAAATGGGCAAGAAACCGACGTGGCTCTCAGCTGCACCAGCCTCTAAGGGGTGCCTTTGAGCATGGGGTGGAAGGGGACAGAGGCCATCACCGAGACACCCCCAGCCGTATGAGAGGCTGACTCGGGGGTCAGCCCATTGTCATTGTACCCACCGGTGCCAATCAGAGCTCCACAAGCAGCCTGATTCAACAGCCACCCAGGCCTGACTGGCATCTGGCATGGAAGCTCCACCGAGCACCCACAATGGCAAGCAGTGGCCTGGCTGCACTTGGGTGGCCATCCACACAACTGCTGGATTCTGGGCAATTCTGACCTTCTCTCTTGCGAGTAACAAAGACTCTGCAGGAAAGCAGCCAGTTCAGCCGCCTGCACCGAACTTTCCCAGGGGCCTGCAAGAGAATCGCCACTGACAAAGTCCTCCCCTCTCAATCCTGGGATCCGTCCAAACATCCACAAGCCACCTCCTCTGCCCTTCCAAAGTCACTGCCCAGAAGCTGCCAACACAGCCAGGCAACAGCCTACAATGCCAAAGTCTGGGCTCAAGGCCGCGCCCACAAAGAGGTGCATGACCCTGCTGGAGTAAACCTAGGACTAATTCAGGCAACGTCTGCACATCAGAAGTGTCTCCCATAACCCTCCGGAAGCAGCACAGGAACGTCTGACACACAAGGATCCCTGGCCTAAGAGATCCCTGGGGGGGGGGAGGAATTCCGAACAGTCAAAGTAAAAGTGAACCTGAGCAAGACTGAGACCTTTTCGCTTTCAATATTCCCTCTCTGGCCACCACTTGGTCTTTCCTGGGTCAGACCATCCACAGAGAGGGCCGGGGGATGACCGGTGGCAAAACAAAAAGTGGGATGGGGGGAGAGAGACGAGTTTTCTCCGGTCCTCCTCCTTCCGTTCCGCCCACAGTGGTGCCTCCCTCCCTCTCTCCGCCCGCAAGATGGCGGCTACGTTGGAGTCCAGTTCCGGCCCGAGTCGAAGGTAGCGGCGGCGACGACAGCAGCTGCAGACGGAGGTGGAAGCGGCCATGCACTTCTCCATCCCCGAGACCGAGACCCGCACCGGGGATGGCGGCAGCGCTGCGGCCTACGTGGCGAGTGTCAAGCCCCTGGAGGCGGGGCGCAGAGTTCCCCGGGCTCCCTCCCTCCCCTCCCCTCCCCCTGGGATTAACATCTGGAAAGGGCATCGAAGTGCGATTTACACCCTGGGCGACTCGCTCCGGTGCCTTTCGGCTGCTTCTCTGCAGCAACTGCAGGCGCCTTCGGGTTCTTGAGGAGAACGCGGAGAGGGTGGGAAGAGCGCCTCGTTAGAATGGGTGGTTTCGCTTCTCCTCCGCAAAAACTCTGCTCAGCAGTCTAACCTCTCCCTCCGCGCTGAGCCTTGAAGCCAGATACAGCAGACGCCAGGATGGGCCCCCGGGGAAGATACAGCCGCCAGCTGTGAGGCAGCCACGACCCAGATCTCGGTCTCCTCTTTCCAACTCAAATTCAAATCAAATAATGACTTAGGACTCCCCAAGGAGGACACAAAGGCCATAACAAGGAGAAAAATGAGGGGGAAGCACAGTAGAGGCATTTTGGCACTTAAGAGCACTTCTTTCAGTTAGAGAGTCTCTCCTTGAATTATTTTGGGGTGGGGTTTTTTTTCTGGTTAAAAAGACGTTTGGTATCTCAAAACAATTCATCTTTTGTTTCTGTTAAAAAGGCTTTGGGTGTTTCAGAGAAAGAATTATAAACACTGTTTTTTAAGAAGAGATGCTTTCTATTGACAGTCTTTTGGCATGGAAAAGATTCCTTGCATAACCAGGAATTATGGATTCTATAACTACTCCTGGGTACTAAGAGCAGGAGCAAACCCAGGTATCCCTTCATTGTAGGTGCAATTCATCTTTTGTTTCTGTTCGATACAGAAAGGCTACTTGAATAAAGTGCAGAGCTATAGAGCTCAATAAATGCACTCATCTTATCTTACTGATACCCATCTCTTTAATTTAGGCTTGCAGTTTATAAGACACTTACATACCATGTCATCAAATCTTGGTTACAAAATTTAGTTTTTAAAATGTTTTTGAAAGGCATATCTATTTCAGGTTTCGATACTACTTCACTAAGATTGATAACTTCATGCAGATTTTTTTGTGTTGGATGGTGGGAGTAACCTAAGACACTGTTTTTGTTTCAGCACCTGCAACCTTTTCTTACTTTAGGTAACTGCCTCCCCTTGTAGAAATAACGAGTAGAGTTCATGCCTTATAATTGATTCTTAAGGACAGGAAAGGAATTAGTGAATTCTTAGTTTAGAAGACCTGTTCCTTCCTTGAGTCTTCATAGGGCTATGGAATTAGTATTTTGCAATTCATACCAGATAGTACCGTTTCCCCATTGTATCTCTGGGAATGGGATAGCTTAAGGGCTTTCTCATAAACAGATTCCCTAATGATGTCTTTTCCTTCCGTCCCCAACAGGCCTATAGCATTCATGTCAATGGTGTTTTGCACTGCCAGGTGCGATACAGCCAGCTGCTTGGTTTGCATGAACAGGTGAGGTGTGGAGGCATGTATGTAAGAAATTGCCAGAATTGCTCCTTTGTGAAAAGCTAGCAGTATTTCACTAAAAGCCTTTCTACTAAAGTAGTGTTTTATTAATTCAATTAATGTATGTAACTAAGAAAGGCAGTTTGGTCAAGTGGTTAAGGACCAGGCTAGAAAGAGATTGTTAGTTGTAGTCCCATTTTAGGCATGAAAGTTAGTTGGGTGGTGTGACCTTGGGTCATTCTCTCTCTCAATCCACATCATCAGGCTTGGGTGATAGTCCGGTCGGTCAGTTCCTATCATAGCCAATGGTACAGCCACGTACTGCTTTGAAAAAAGCAAAAACTATACTTGCAGAAAAACACTAGGAAGAAAAAATTGGTGTATATATCTCACTACCAAAATTCTGGTAGTAGCAAAATGGGATTTTGCTGCCTGAACATGAATTCTGCTTTTCTTTTTAAAAAAATAATAAAGAAATCTTTATTATTATTTACAATATTAAAAAAAGGGGATACAAAAGAGAAAAAGGGGATAACAATGGGGGTAAACATAAAAGACATGACAAAAATAAAGAAAGAAAAAGCAAAGAGCATTAAGTTAAGAGATAAGAAATTTAAAAGATACATCAAATAGGACGACCAGGAGATATGCTCTATAGATGGCATCCCCCTCCGGGAAGGATAGCAAAGATGTATCAATTCTGCTTTTCTTTCTGCAGCTAAGGAAGGAATATGGAGCTAATGTGGTGCCAGCCTTTCCTCCAAAAAAGATTTTCACCCTCACCCCAGTGGAAGTGGAGCAGCGGCGGGAACAACTAGAAAAATATATGCAAGCTGGTAAGTTTTGTTGGGCAAATCAAGGAAAAAGAGTATGCATGTATTTGCAAGCAGGTGTTCTCTATGCACAGGGAGTGAGCTTTGGCTGAAAGCAAAAAAGCTGATGGTACCTTCTGTTTATTTATTTAAAATATTTATATAGCCACCCATCCTATACCAAACTCTTGAGTGCTCACAACCAAAGAATGAAACCTATTTACAATAAAATATTAAAACTGTATGTATTAAAACTGCTGATATTATTTTCTGTTATTAATCCATAGTACGGCAGGACCCCTTGCTGGGTGGTAGTGAAATCTTCAATAGCTTTCTGAGAAAAGCCCAGCAGGTAAGGAGATGGATAAATGCAGAGGGCAAAGTATATGCCAGGTGGAGAAAATGATTGGAGTCCTGTGTATTTCCAGGAAACCCAGCAGATCCCAACTGAAGAGGTACAGCTAGATGTGCTCTTATCCAATGGGCAGAAGGTGAAAGTCACAATTCTTACCTCAGACCAAACAGAAGATGTTCTGGAGGTAAGGCTTTCCCAGAAATAAGAATGGCTCATGTTGAGAAAGAAATGGAGAGATTAATGCCCATACTTTCTCTCCTTTACAGTAAGACTCAGTATGACAGATTACTTTATTCCAAAAACTAATAGCCTGTACCAAGAAGTCCCCCTGTAGTGGCAATACTTAATGTAGCCTTTCCCTAAGTTGCTGTTAAGAAGAAAGAATCTGGCTTATCTTTCCATTGTTTATAGGCTGTAGCCTTGAAGTTGGACTTGCCAGAGGATTTGATTGGCTACTTCCATCTCTTCCTTGTGCGCGAAGCCAAGGATGGAGCATTTTCCTGTGAGTTAACCTCTTGCTGCACTTTCTATAATGGCAGAAAAAAACCAGCCTGCCTGCCAGGAAAGGCAGGCAGGCAGGCAGGCAGGCATGTGTTTCTGTCTGTGGGTCTAGGGATATGTTTGAGGCATGCTGCATGGTTGGCTTTGAACTGTCATCTTTTACAGTCATCCGGAAATTGCAAGAATTCGAGCTTCCTTATGTATCAGTCACCAGCCTCCGCAATCCTGAATACAAGATTCTACTGCGCAAGAGGTAAGAAATGTGCAAAGGGTAGGAGTCAATATAATAAATCCCAGCCAAATAGTTTAATGGCTTGCCTCTGCCATCTCTTTCCTCTTCCTCCACCCCAGCTACTGGGACTCTGCCTTTGATGATGATGTCATGGAGCAGCGGGTAGGACTAAATCTGCTATATGCCCAGGTCAGGCACTAAGGTTGAGTGACAGGGAAGATGGGAGGTGGGCAAGCAAGCAGCAGCATTTCCTTCTCCTCCTCTATTTCTGTTTCCTCACAGACAGTTGCAGATATTGAGCGGGGCTGGATCCTTGCCAATAAGGAACAGCACCGTCAGCTTAAATCTTTACAGGAAAAAGTCTCTAAAAAAGAGGTAGGTTTCCATTTTTCCTTTACCTATGCAGAGTGAGTCAATCTACATTACCTGTTTCATGCCCAGCTAGCTATAATGAAATGTATACATCCAAAAATCACAAGCTTCCCTGTAAATGTTCTCTCTTTTGTTATAGTTTATTCGCTTGGCACAAACCCTCAAGTATTATGGCTATCTCAAATTTGACCCTTGTATTACGGATTTCCCTGAGAAAGGCTGTCATGTCATTGTTGGAGCAGGCAATAGTGAACTGAACTTCCAGGTCAAGCTGCCCAATGACCAGATCAAGGAAGGGAGTTTCAAAGTGACACGAATGCGTTGTTGGCGAGTTACTTCCTCGGTGAGCTAACACATGAATCAGATCGTGTCTCCGCCTTGTTGAGGATGGCCTGTTCTGCTTTGAGGGAGGAGTATTTTCTCTGGGTCTCCCTTCTGTCTCGGAATTTCTTAGAGGCTAGAGAAGTGGCATTGACACTTGTAGGCAAACCAAAGGTTTTCGAGCCTCAATATCCCCCTCCCGCTGCTTCATTAATAAGCAATCATTATACTGCTTTTTTTGCAGGTCCCTGTGCACAATGGAACATCAGGCACAAGTTCTGGCAAGTCAGAGGTGAAATTGGAACTAGCTTTTGAGTACCTGATGAGCAAGGACCGACTGCAATGGGTCACCATCACCAGTCCACAGGTAGGATGTGTGTGCGTAGGGGGAATTATATCCTGGATGAATTCTTATATTTTGAACTTTGAAACTAGTAAATTGTATGAGCATCTGACCTACTACCCCACTCAATGCAGATTCCTTTACTGATCTGATCTATTCTCCTTACAAATAATGCACTTCGAATATCACAAATGGAAACAAGCTCAATTTTATTCTTATTTGCTTCCCAATCATAACTCCAGTATCAAATTTGGTTTTTTTCCTATCCTAAGTTTACAAAATCAAGGCTCCATCAGTCGGGATAATACTGCAGAGAAGTAAGAACATTTCTCTCTCATATCTTAGGCTATAATGTTGAGCATCTGCTTACAGTCCATGGTGGATGAGCTGATGGTGAAGAAATCTGGAGGAAGCATACGTAAGGTGAGACTCGGGCTTCTTATCCCTTTGGTGGAGATGGCTAGGTCAAATTTGTTTCCTGGTCATGTACAAAAGCAGTATGTTAGGATGGGTGCCTCCAAGCATCTCGATACTCTCCTGTCATAGATGTTCCGCAGACGAACCATTGGAGCCTTACAGCGTTCAGACAGCCAGCAAGCAGTGAAATCACCTCCTCTTTTGGTAGGTAGATCCCGTCATCCCTGCTTCTTCCTCTTCCCTTCAATTGGGTTTTCTCCTTTAATATACCTGTGTGTTTTGCTAGGATTCCCCTGATGGTAGTAGGGACCCTATCACAAAAGTCTCGGTGAGTAATTACTCCTCTTATCCTTATGGAAAAATATGATCTACTATGGCATGGCTCTTGCTAATTTGCACCTCTTCTCTCCCTTATCCAGAGCAAATTGGGCTCTGTCAGCTTACGGGCCATCAGCCATTCCAGCTCTTCAAATGACATTGGGGCGAATGATTTCCATGGAAACTATGCCTTTGAGGGCATTGGTGATGAGGACCTTTGAATGTCCTGCTTTGCCCAAAAGATCTTTGTGGAATGTATGACCTGCTTGCGGGTTGATCTTGATGTGCCTCAGCCCCCAGCTGGCTGTGTGTCCTTTGCCAGAGTCTGTGTCTGCAGAGGCAATTTGCAGAGCTGACTAGTAAGCTTCAGCTTCATACATGCCAAACTAGGGTAGAGTGGACATTTGCACAAAGAGCAAACACAACTCTGATGCTCACAGTAGACTTTTAACTATAACCGCTAGACTTGTAATCTTGTTTATCTACCTGCTGTTTACATTTGAACATTAACAAACGTTTGTGACAATGATTAAATAAATCATGATTGGAAATAAATCCTGTGAGCCCTTCTGTCTACTGCATCCAATTTCCTGCTCCAACATCTTGGCACTAGAGCCGCATACTCAAGCAAAAATGATAAGGTAACGGTTATGGACACAGTGGCGGCCACATTATTGAAACCGTATTATCTGTTTTCCTCTCCTGCTGAAAATAAGATGGCGAAAAGAGGGTATGCAGTATGCCTGCTGTAAACATGCTCACACAGCCCAGTTCAGCAGTAGCACAACTGCTCTGTGAACAGGTTTGCCAGTTAGTCTCCAGCTGCTCTTGCCAGCCAAAATAAAGCCAGATAAGAAAACAGTTTAATGCATTAATACACCATATAAATTACACAGATTCAAGCAGCAACCACAATTAAAGGACTAGAGAGGGGAGGCACAAAAAGACAAAAGAGGACAAAGGAGCTCCTCTCTGCAGGTTTCAGCTGTCCCACAGAGCAACAGTTTCAGAGAATGGTCTGCAGAGCAGATGCCTTTTTCTTCCTATGGACAGAAGCACTGGATAGGGCAAGGCCCCCGAGGTGCTTTTCAGCAAAGGAAATAATACTTTCTTAAAAAGTAAGGTGGTACTGCTCTCCTGCAAGTACATACAGCTCCTTCTCCTGCACATCCCAGTCAATCTTTTACATAGGCTTGACAGCAGGCAACTATAATGAGAGTCGGAAGCTCAAGGAGTCTTTCAGCATCATTAGGTCAGGCTACTGTCTGGACCGGGCCCTCCTTCCTCTGCCAGGCCCTGCCCGTGCACCTTCTGGTGACGCTTGTAATTGTCCCAGTGGCCAGTAGTGTAGGGGCAGATGCGGCACTGAAAGGGCTTTTCACCTGTATGCCGCAGCATGTGGCGCTTGAGGTTCATGCTCTGGTTGCATGAATATGGGCAGAGACGGCAGCGGAAAGGCTTGTCCCCTGAATGGATGCGTCCATGGCGCTTGAGGTTGGCAAGATTGCCACAGGCATATGGGCATAGGGGGCACTTGTAGGGCTTTTCACCAGTGTGCACCCGCTGGTGCCGCTTGAGGTTGTCCAGATGGGCTGAGGCATATGGACAGAGCGCACAGGCAAAGGGCTTCTCTCCGCTGTGTGTCTTCATATGACGGGCCAGATGGTTAGGATAGGTGGTAATAAAAGGGCATAATTGGCAGGAGAAGCCTTTTGGTGAGGCTGGTTCAGCCCCCAGCACTGCCAGGCTGCAACGCCCACATACTGGCTCACCCAAGCCTTCGTCAGCTTGTAGCACCAATCCACATGCCCTGCACGTGAACGGGAAGAGCAGCTCAGGAAGAACCGTATTAGAGTCTTCTGCCTGCAGAAATGGGGAGCTAGGCAGCAATGGTGGTGGCTCTGTGGAAGAAAAACAGCAATAAGCAGAAATGCTCTACACAGATATTACTGGAACCACATGTAACTTACTTCCTTCACTGTCATACAGAGTGCAGACAATTTGCATAATCCTCTATCCTTAACTCTCGATGTACTATAAGGCCAATGTAGAATACTGCTATAACGGTTGAAATTAGAGGAGGGGCAACCAAACCCCTAGAGAGTAAGGGTCAGGACACTTCCTTGGCACACAAATTCCATGCTCTGGTTTAGGCTAATAAATGCATTCCAATGTGGCAGACACAAAGAGTCTCTATCAGGCTGCAGATCCTCAACTCTGCTAGACTCCAAAAGCTTCTGAGAACTAACTATCAGTGTATCAAGATTTGTAAAATTTCTCCCTCTTCCCCCCACTGAAAGATTTATGTATATTCCCTCCCTTTGCAAGGCTATGAATTCTACCTTGCCATTTCCATCATGTACCTGTCTCCTGATCTGCAATGGGTGGTCCCTCCATTTCTGCCTCCGATTCCCCCTGGATCCCCGCGCTGTGATGCTGGAGGGAATTCCCTTGGACACAGTGGCAACTGCAGGAGCTACAGCGCACTGGACGTTCCTGGCCATGGACCCGCTGGTGTCTCTTGAGGTTGCCAAGGCTGCTGCAAGCGAAGGGGCAGGTGGGGCAGTGGTAGGGCTTCTCACCAGTGTGGGTTCGCAAATGGCGTGTCAGGTTAACCAGCTGAGCTGAGGCATACGGGCAATGCGGACAGCGGTAAGGTTTCTCGCCATTGTGAGTCTTCATGTGCCGCTTGAGGTGGCTGGAGTAGTGTGAGGCAAAGGGGCACAGTTGGCAGGAAAAGACTACACGCCCCTTAGGGGAGCCTTCCTCATCCCCTACCTCAGAGGGGCAGCAGGGAGTAGAACCAGGACTAGGCAGGCCACAATGCTGGCAAGCCCGGCCCGGCCCTTCATTCTCTCCATCTTCGTCCTGGGCCTGGCACAGAGACGGGAGATCCTCATCACTCAGCGTGTAAGCTGGCAGTCCAGGTGTCCCCCCGAGGGAGTCTGCAGCACACAAGGAGGGGACATCAGGTGGGCAGCTGTGGGAATCCTCACTTTGTCCTCTCCCTCGCCTGCTGGTACAATAGGGGGTTACCATGTGTAGGGGAGGCTAAACTCCAGGACCCTTTTCCTCCTAACTAAAATCCTTGCCCTCATTTACAAGCCTTTCTATTAGCTACAGGTCCCTCTCCTGGGGATGCTCTGCCTGGTACTAAACACACCCAACTTTCCCACTCAGAAAAGATGACACCCAAACAGCACTGGAAAGTAAGAAGATGGTGGAGAGACTTGTGCTGGCTTTGCATACTAGACCCGCTGACTAGATCCAATTCCTGGCAACTCGAAATGGGAGGATCCAAAAGGCCCTTTCTTTTCCTAGGCACAACTCCCCGCCCCCTCCTCCCACCCAAACCCCCAAAATC
>JANHFM010006353.1:181625-192231 GCA_032468115.1 Grayia smithii
CCCAGAATTCCCCAGCCAGCTCTGGGAGTTGAAGTCCACACATCTTCCAGTGGCCAAGGTTGAGAAACACTGCCCTATACTATTCCAGACAAATGGCTGTCCAGCTTATGTAATGAAGCACCCACAACTACTGGAGATTATTCATTCCACTGATTAACAGTTCTCACAGTCAGGACATTTCTCCTTAGTTTTAAGTTGGATCTCTCTTTAATAAACTTCCACCCAATACTTCTTGTCCTGCCTTCAGGTACTTTGGAAAATAGGTCGACCCTTTCTTCTCTGTGAGAGCCCCTCAAGTACTAGAAGATTGCTATCATATCCCCCTTAGCCTTTCTCTTTGTTAAACTAAACATACCTTGTTCTCTTCATTTTTAATTTTATGGTTTAGCCTCTAGAACCCCTTGACATCTTTATTACTTTTCTCTGCACTTTTTCTAGCGTCTCAAGATCTTTTTTTTTTGAATCGTCGTGACCAGAATTGGACGCAGTATTCTAAATGTTGTCTCACCAGTGCAGCATAAAGCGATACAACGTGATCGTGAAACTATCCCTCTGTTGTTGCAACCTAGGACCGCATTAGTTTTTTGGGCAGCTGCAGCACACTGCTCAGTCATGCTTAAGTGGCGATCTATTAGGACACCTCCTAGATCCCTCTCGCAGTTGCTCCTGTTGAGCCAGGGTACCTGCGCAATTGGTTTTTCTTGTCTATGGGTCCTAGGACGTTACTTTTCTCACCCCTGGGATTGCATTGCATTGCATTGCATTGCATTTCATTGAATTGGTGGTGGTTGGGGGGGGGCACCGTTCAAGTCCGTCTCAAGGTCTTTCTGAACCTTGGGTCTCTGTGCAACTTTGATGTGCTCTTTCTGCTTTCTTCCCGGTGTGACGATTCATTTTTTTTCGCACCAAGCGGCCGAAGAGAAAAAAGTTTAAAGAACGAGCAGGAATCGCAAGGCTCTCCCTTTGTTTCGCTCCCTCGTCCTGCTGGACTACACTTCCCAGGCTGCCGAGCGGGAGGGGGTGTAGGCGAGTGCGCTAAAGCGAGAGCCGAGGTGGCGACACCGCGGGGCACAAGCGAATCAGGCGCAGAGCCCGCCTTTCGCTGGCCGTTCCAAGGACAAACTGGCCGAGTGGCTAGCTAGTTATCCTTGGGGGTAAGCTCGCCACCGCCGCAATAGCTCCGCGAGGCCCCCCCTTCGTTCCCGGGCGCTGCAATTTTCGGGTGTTTCGCTCCAAGCCCGGGGAAAGCGGTCCTCCCTTTGCGCCCCTGCTGGCTTCTCTCCTGCCCTCCTGGAAGGGAATTAGAGGCGTCGCGGAGCAGGAGGCAACCGATGGCTAAGAGCAGCTGAAAAGAAAGGAGACCGCGGCCGATCGGAGACTCCGCATCTGGGGATGGAGGAAGAGGCCTTTGGCCGCCACTTCTCCGGCCTTTCTGCGGGTTGAGGGGTGCGATGGGCTGAACGCCTCCGCCCGACTCGTCTCACTCGGAGCATCTTCCGCCCAGATGAAGCGACCCAGGGTGGGCCCTTCCTCGCTCGGCGTCATGAACCTCTTTGGACGGAAACCCCAAACGATGTCGGAACCGCTCGGGGAGCCGGAGGGGCCCCCCTTAGACCGCGCCGAGGAGACCCGGGTCGCCTTAATGCTTCCAGAGGAGGAGAAGGAACAGGAGGACCTCGTCGAGTGCCCGCTCTGTCTTCTCGCCCAGCCCGCGGCGGCCTTCCCCGCGCTTTCCTCCTGTGCCCACCTATCTTGCCTCGCTTGTTTGCAGCAGTATTTGCGCATCGAGATCAGCGAGAGCCGCGTCCAGCTGGCCTGTCCTCACTGTCCGGCTCTCTTACAACCGGCCGAGATCCACCAGCTGCTGCCTGAGGCCGGCCTGCGAGACAAATACGAAGAGTACCTGCTGAGACGCCTGTTAGTTGCGGACCCTGGCACGCGCTGGTGCCCGGCCCCTGATTGCAGGTGGGGTGCAGGCTGGCTCAGAGGCCTTGTGGCTGGGCAGGAGGGGAAACGTTGAGCAGGTGCAGAAATCTGACCTACTAACTAGAGAAATGCTTCAGCCTGAGCTGGTTTAAGGGACTGGGGGTGCTCCCTTTTAAGTGCTTTCAGAGGCTGCGTGCAGAAAGCATGCCCGTTTTTCTTACCAAATCGATCCTTTTCCTGGGCTAAAGCGTGAACTGGCATGGTACATCAGGCTAAGTCACCAAAAAACAAACATAAAAGCGGAACTACTTAGCCACATTTTAAATTGATCAAAGATTGCCGTGTTGTGTGAATGTACATGTTCCTGGTGTGTTGGTTTACAGTATTTGGTTGTTTATTGTCAACTTTATATGGGCAACCCCCTGGTAAATTTAAATAGTGCTTAAATATGTTGAGTGCATACAGCCAGAGAGGGAGAAGAGGTTTTGCATTAAACTGAAATTGAGCCTGCAGAAAAGAGTAAACGGTTTGCTGGAGAAAAGACGCAGTGGAGTTACTGGTAATATATGGCAAGATGGTTAAGATTGGGCAGCCATTGTTGATCTCCGTGTATCCCTTTTCTCAATTAGTTCATTTATTCAGTTTCTGCACCAACTTTCCCTTTCCAGCTGCAGACAGATCTCGGTCTATTTGGCATCCTAGATGGTGGTGGGACTGATGCAGAGATCCAGAGCTCATTGAAAGAAAGCATCACTTGACCTGCAGACGATTTCAATTTCAAGACATTGGTGTTAGAGCACGGTGACTTGACTTCTTGACTTGGAAGACATTTTAATACATTGGCCTGTTAGGGTAAGACTGGATGGAGGTCCAGTTCTAAATAAAGTGATTTCATCTACATGGTAGATTTAAGTGAAAACTTCAATGGGAACCTGAAGTTGATGATTCCAAATAAATGAGAGTACCCAGAGAGACCCTGTACCTGCTTACTCCATAGTTGCCATTTGTACTTTATCCAGCAAATCTGTTTTCCTGCCATTCTCCTGGCTTCACTCTTCTCCTTCACATCTTACCAGGTTGTGTTCCTTCTTTATGAAGACACAGTTGCACTGATTGCATTTGATTTGATGCAGGTAGCTGGTTAGGCATTTAACTGAACTGTTCTGTTGCCCCTCTGCAACAGTGTTTTAAAAATTAAAAAAAAAATTATTTGCAACTTTGCTTATTTACCTATTGGGGAGAACAAGTCATAATGCTGTCTTGATAGATCTGCTTTGTCAGCTCCTACCCTAAGCTGATAGGATAGAAAAGCTTGATTAAAAACTGGGAATGCTGAAGCTAAGTGAACCACTACAGAGGCAAATCCCATTGATGCCACAAAAAGTATTTACAGAACATGCTCACTATGACAGATAATTTTTGTCTGGTGATTCCCAGCCATGTAACATTCATCTGTCTCTCAACTGATGGAGAATGGAAATGTTACATAGAGGTAGTGGCAGAACTGTGGCTGCCATCATAAAACTCTTAATTCTAAAAGAAGTTAGTTGTAGGAGGTGGATTGAATGGGAAAGTGAATTGCACTAGCTCCTAATAGGCTTCCAGGTATAACTCAAAATGTTGGTTGTTACTTATAAAGCATTTTGTAGTAGTGGTCAGGATAATTGAAGGACCACTTTTTCAGTTGTTGTTACTCAGTAATTCAGCAACTCTTTGAACTTACAATGGTGCTGAACAAATCACCAATCTGGTACTTACACTTCACTTGTAATGGTACGGTATGTGGCAGGGGTGCCTAGGAAACAATCAGACAAGACAGAGTGGCTTAACAGTCAGAGGAAGGAAGGACATTTAGGAAGGACATATCCGATGGCTAAAAATGGTGCCGGGAAATTTGTACCTTTAGACTTACAAGATTCTGTTAATGTAGCAGTATAATAAAATAGAATTACCTCATCTGGTCATATTTCCTGTCTGGTTGATCTGGGAGGGCTGACACAGCAGTAGAAGGATAGCAGTGTAGTCACAAGATTTAAGCACTTGGTGACCAATCCGTAATTAACGGTCGTAGCGTCCCACAATAACTTTATGATTCGAGACATTCCCTGCCAATTTCCCACTAGCAAAGTCAGGCATGTGAGATCCCCCCTTAACATCCTTAATGGTCCTTGCTTACCAATGGCAACAAGGATTGCCAGAACTGTTGCTAAGTGGTGTGGTCACATGACATCACATTTTATGACTGTCAATTGGCAATAGAAATTCTGGTCCCAATTATTCTCGTTAACTGAGGACTAGGTATATTAAGATCTGGCAGATGGAACATGTTACAGGACTCCTGAATTTAAAAATGCCATCTTGTGAGACCCAGGAATCACAGTATTTGCCCTCTGAAACACCTTTACCTAGAGATATAATTGGCCTCAACCTGCTGGCCTTTTGGAAAGTGTTTAAGATCTGGCTGTTTGCTCTGACATTGGAGGTCAGGAAGTTAGCAAAACTCAGGTGGTTTGTTATTACTTGAGATTTTTATTTTCAGTTGCCATTTCCTATTTGTTTAGATTTGTACTGTTTTAGTTTTAACCCTTAAACTCACTAGAGTCGCTTGGACAAGAAAGGTAGCCTTATAAATTAATAAAATAAATAATAAAATAATATAAATAATAAAAGGCCAAATGTCAATGCTTAAAGAATCAGAATGGTATAGTAGTTAATGTATTGAACTGGCACTAAGGAAACCCTGATTCTAGTTCATCTTTAGCCTTGGAAACGTACTAGATAAATTTGGACCAGTCTCTTTTTCAGCCCAACCTAGCTCACAAGATAGTTGTTATGGGGAAAATTGGAGGAGGAGCATATGTATGTTGCCTTCAGCTGCTGAATGAAAGGTCAGATGTAAATATAAATAAAAATAAAGCTTGAATTAGGAGAATGAATTCTGTGAACGCTAGTGAGTTCTTGAGTTGATGTTCCTGCTTTTTTTCTTCTTCCTCCAGTTATGCTGTAATTGCATATGGCTGTGCTGAATGCCCACGGCTTGTTTGTGGTCGTCAGGATTGCAAGACAGAATTTTGCTATCATTGCCGGCAGCCCTGGCACCCCAATTCCTCCTGTGAGCAGGCCTGGCGGGAGTGGAAGCAGCAGAGCCCTTTGGGAGCTGTGGAACTCTCCACGCAATTGATCTGGAAAGAGGAAGCAGCCCACAGTGAGTTGAGGCAATGGTACCTCTTTGCCTTCTCTCAGCACTGGGTTTCTTCCTTGCCTGTATCTTTTCTGTCAGGACCCTCCTATCTCTGCCCCTAAGTACATCTGTTGGGGTCTGATCAACTGCATTTGTTTAAGCCCCGTTTTCTTCTTTCTGCTTTCCATAGACCCCGACACCATCAAGGTCTGTCCCCGCTGTGGTGCCTTCATCATGAAGATCAACGATGGGAGCTGTAACCGTATGAACTGCACTGTCTGTGGCTGCCTTTTCTGCTGGCTCTGCATGCAAGAAATCACGGATGTGCATTTCCTCAGGTGTTGCAAGTGGAAAGGGAAATGGAGTGGGCCTGCCCACTCCAGGCTTTTATTCTCTCCATCAGGACTTTTAGGGAACGGAGCTGCAGATCAAAGGCTTGGTAGAGATGGAAATAAACTATGAGAGCTCAAAGAAGCACTTTGAATAATATGGATTAGATGATGAGATTGCAATCTCATATCTATTTATGGGGGAGTAAGCCTCACTAAATTAAATTGTACACATATATAGGCATGGATAAGATGAGCCATTGAAGGCAAAGAATGTTTTATGATTGACTTAGAATCCAGGGCACCATTTATTTATACATACATAAAAATATTATAACTATAGAGTAAGAGGCTAATTTACCTCTAACTGCTATAAAAGAAAATTGGAAGTCATTTCTTTATACTTATTATCTCCTGCACTTTTGGCTTAGTTCTTATTTCCCTTTTTTCTTCTAAATATCTTAGTTTTTATTCTTTCATCTTACAATTTTAATAAAATTAATATAAAGTTATGTTTATAAATATGCCATACATTAAACTAACCTATCACTATTCTACCATAGAAAGGCGCATAGTGACATAGACATTTACAACAAAGTTGAGTATATCAAAAACAGTCAAGTGGATAACAACTTTAATAGAATTCTGATAACAAATAAATAAAAAACTACTGGCAGCAGGTTAAGAATATTTTATGAACTAAGAATTTCAGAAAGCCTTGAACTTCTGAAATAATAGCTTTATACTTCTCTCTAGATGAGTGAAATCCACATCTTGTACATATTAAAAGCAAAGAGATTGGGCTACATCAAGTCCAGTAGAGGTTAGGGAGCAACAGTAGTGGATTTCACAAGTGTGTGTTTAATTCTGGGAAAGGGACTTTGGTTTTCAGAAAAGCCCAATCTAACTTCCTGATTTTTGATGCTGGTAGCAAGCCCTGTGTTAACTAACAGGAAAACTTAAGGATATCTGCAGTTTGTATTTTTGAATGTCCCCACTTTCATAACGGATTCCTGTTTTCTCCTCAGTCCTTCTGGCTGCACCTTTTGGGGAAAGAAGCCCTGGTCTCGAACCCGGAAGCTCCTATGGCAGCTGGGCATGGTGTTGGGTGCCCCAATGGTGATCTCAATTGTTGCTGGCATTGCAGTGCCGGTCATCACGTTGGGCATACCCATTTACACAGGGAAGAAGGTAAGGAGAGTTGCATGGAGGCCCTACCCTTTCATAATCACAGAGGTCTCTAAAATGTGCACAGGATGTTCTCTTTGGCTCATGGGAAATGCAGCTCAAGCCAAATTAAAAAGTAGTTTTTCTGGAGATCTCTTATTCTTTCTTTCCTTTTCCTCCAGGTTTTGAGCCATGGGCGCAAAAGCAAACTGTCAGGCTGCCAGCAGTGTCTTTCTGTTGCCAGCAGCATTCTCCTCTCTCTTTTTGTGTCCCCTGTTATCACAGCTGTCACTGTTGGTAAGAGCCACAAGGAGACCAAGATGGGAGGGTGCGTGTGGATCCACAAGGGTTTTTTTTTTTTCTTTCGTACTGAAAGGGAAATCTTCTGCCCTTTGTGAATTGCATGGCTGCATGAACAGTCCTTGAACAGAGGTGGTTCTTATACAGGCTCTTTGCCTGCAGGGGTGGGCGTGCCCCTGATGCTCACCTACGTGTATGGGGTCGTGGTACTCTCTCTGTGCCGGAATCGCTGGGGATGTGGAAGCTCCCGAAAGAAAGCTGGGGAGCTCAGCACAGTGGAACTGGAGAACCTCGCCAAATGTACGTGAGTTGTTGTGAGTTGTGCTGAAGTCAGAGTGGCAAAATAGTTTAGTCCAGGGGAGGGACACATCACAAGCAGCTCTCATTTAATATATTCTTGCTTTGCCCTTTAAGCCTCCTTCCATAAAATAACTTATTCTAATTTTGCCATTAGAAAGTTGATGTCTTGCTTTGAAGTGTGAGAGAAGAGACTACGATGGCAGATACAGCAGTTCATTGTTTCTAAACCTGCATGGCTTGCAATTATATATAGTTTCCAATAGTATTACATTGGAACAATATCTTAGTTTTGCAGCCATTCTGGTAGTGGAATATCTTGCTTGGCTTTGTTTATGGAAGAACGCTGTCTGTCAGTTCGATGAGTTATGTTACAGCTTCCTATCTGGGCTTCAGGTGGTCTGTTCCTATAAAATTTAGTTATCAATGAATGAAAGCCACCCAGCTCTCAAGTCTTTGACATTATTTGCCTATGGTTTTTATATAGCTAGTATTATTCGGTACTATTTCAGAAATGTCATAGTGTTATAATTCCCACTGAGTTCCACCCCTTACCTGTTTCCAGTCTTGACAGCTCTGATGGCTTTGTGCGAAAACCAGTTTAACTAACCCATTTTATTATACAGCAAGGATTCTTAAAGTGCCATTTTTCTAATTGTCCCAGAAAACTCAGAAGTGTGGGTTTTTTTTACCATGTTTCCTCAAAAATAAGACCCTGTCTTATATTTTTTTGAACCCTGAAATAAGCACTTGGCCTTATTGCCATGAGCTCAAAAAAGCCTGATTGTCTTATTATCAGGGGATGTCTTATTTTGGGGGAAACAATTATTTCAAATAATCAAGGCATGTCTCAGGAATTCCCCTAACTTTTGCATTTCTCCCTTTTGTATAATAGCTACAGATACGGGCATCTCATATTCGTATTGTCTCCAATTGCTAAAAGATATGACTGGTAATAAGGTTGGAAATACCACAACAGAACAACTTTCTAAAACTGACATTTAATATTCAGAATTTATGAGCTTTTTAAAAACTGTGTGACAATAAACCCTTTTGTTCTTTTTTGTTTTAGTACCATTTGAAAATTTTGCTCAATCTCTGCACTTGCAGGCAGTTTTATTCTATCAGGTTTCTATGGGATCAACACTTCCATTAAGGAAACCTTGCAGAGGCTACCTAGATATGTGAAGATATTTCTTGATGCCAAGAAAGGGGAGGCTGCCATGTTTACCCTTTCTTTCTTTATACCAGTGAACGAACTGCTGGCTGTGCTGCCTAACCCCATGGTGCCTGAGAAGGGGGCTTCTGCTTCCATCCCCCATTCAAGGAACAGCCAACATGAAGAGCCATGCCAAAAAGATCGGAAAAGCGAATCTGCCAGCACCGTAGCCTTGGCAGGCAGCATGCTGAGTGAAGCTCAAGAAACTTCTCACAGGTCAGTCTAGTGGACTTGGAAGGGTTGGGGCGCCCCAAGCAAAGTTACTCCCTATAAGTAATCTTTGGATGGAATGGAAAAGCAGGGAAGCAGGGACCTTGTCGAACAAGCAGTGTTGGCTCAGCTCTGCTTTGTTGGGCTGTTGCAAGTCCAGTTTGGGAGAGGTTCCATCTAACTGCTACCTCCAATTTGTCAGTCATGGTAGACGTCCTCATTCTGTTTTCAGTTCAGAAACAATACAGTAGCACAGAGGGAAGAAACAAAAAAAAACCCATATTCCTCTTCTTCTCAGTTTGTCTTATAGTGCAATATTGTGAATTATAACTCTCTACCCTGTTTTTCTGAGCCATATTTCACCCGGTTCACAAGTAGTGCTGTTCTTCTCCCGTGCAGGGATGGCCTGAATATGGTGGAAGTGGAAGTGGAGATTGAAACTCAGCCACAGGCTGCTGGTGAGCACAGTCTCTGTAGTGCTGCATCAGGCCACAGCTTTTCAGCAGATTCGCTTGCCTATACAAGTGATGGCTGCAGTTTGGCAGGAGTGATGACGGAGTAAAGCAACTTAACACACAGAAGGAACCATGGACTGAAGATCCAAGCTCTCGTAGCTTGAAAGCCAAGTCTGTCTACAGCCCATGCAAAATTCATCACTGCTCACTTCAGTTACCCATACACTTGGCATCTTTTAGCCCCCATTCTGCCTTCCACTTGATTAAGACCTTTGGTGCTTCAAGATAATAAATAGCAGCTATCAGAGGAGTCTAATGGATCCTCCCTTTTTAATATGTAGGGATGGAACTCCATGCGTTACCTACTTAGGTGGTGGGAAGAAGTCTTGTCAGATGGGGCTAAACTGCTGAACAACCACTGACAGAACAACTGTGAGGCCAGATTCACATTAAAGGAGGCTTGGGAAATCTCTCATCTTCCAGATGTTGAATTACAACTTCAAGCATCACTCATAATTGGCCATATGGATTAGATCTCCTGAATCGTAGATTCCTACCTCTGATTAAATGATTTTAAGTAACCACTTTGAGCAGAGTACTTGTGGAGGTGAAAGCATTGATCTAAATAGGCCAGAGTTTCAGTTGTGATAAGATAGCTACATATGTTAATCTTCTGGATGAAGATCGAGGTTTGGGGAAACTGGAAAATCTTCAAGTGAAAGCCTAATGCCAATTTCACAGAATCAAAGAAAGGGTGTATGGGTAGGAGGAAAAAGGGTACACATGCAAGTTAGAAGTTATGAGAGATTCTGGACTACATTGTGGGTTGCTTTATAACAAGTCCCACAGGAGACTTGCTATTAAAGTCATTATTATAGAATAAGCTCCTATGAAGTTCCTGAAACCTTAAAACATGCTAGTTTTATCTGAGTGATCGCTTAAGGAATTCCTCAGAAATCTACTGGAACAGCAGCACTTAAAGTAGCAAGTAATTAAAGATTACTTAAATTTTCACCTCAATATTGAAACCAAAGAAAAAACTTCAATGTCTGGTAGTATTATGATCAAATATTCCATACGAATGAGGCAAAGAAGGTTGAAAATCAACTTTGGGTTAGCCTTATACAAATCTATGGTGTAGGAACAATAGATGAACAAAATGGGAAAAGGCTGTTATAAAAAAAAGCACCTTGGAAAAAAAGGGCAAACAACTTGCAGTGGACTGGTGAACCACACTGCTACCTGCTGGAAGAGGTATTCCAATGACATCCACAATTTTGGCTCATTTGCGGGAGGCTAAAATAATGGTGCCCAATTTGTTTTCATGTTTGGGGAGTTTTAAGGGTGGTAATGGAAGCCAAAGATTTGTCTCTCAAAGGCTTCCAATTCCCACTTTTTTTCAAGTTCAAATTGAAATTTATGACTGTAAAATGCTATATTTCATGGCCTACAGCAGTGTTTCTCAACCTTGACCACTGGAAGATGTGTGGACTTCAACTCCCAGAATTCCCCAGCCAGCAAA
>JANHFM010006353.1:239525-250176 GCA_032468115.1 Grayia smithii
GCCTGGTGACATTCGAACTTGCACTAATTGCAGGCAGATGGAGCTAAGTGGAAACACTTAGCAGTGCACTAGCTAAGGGCGCCACCGAGGCTCTTCTTTTGTTACTTCTCCTCAAATGCTTTACCTTGCCCAAGTGCAAATGTGTATCGCTCAGCAGATCCTTGTGGTATCTGGCCAGCAGACGAATCATCTCATCATACATCTTGCAATTCTTGTACATCGTAATGGCCAAGTCTGGTTCATCCACAGTTATGTAGAGCCTGGAAAAAGCATAACTTGGTACTCAAAATGTTGCATCCCCAAATAAGGACCCCATCTAGAACTACCGTGATACATGATACATGCAACTTAGCAAAAAAAGTTTAGCCTATGGGATGTGCTGACATGTTCCCAAGAGTTCTACTTAATAGTTTGTTTATACCAGTTGGAAGCTTCTCTTCTCTTTCTTCCCCCAGCCCGTTACAAATTCCATTCTTCTGGTTTAAAATATATAGAACTGAAACACCCCTTACCTCTCAGCCTCCTTGTACTTTCCCTGTCGCTCCAGCTCCTGAGCTTGTGTAATGTACAACACTGACACATCCTCTGGCTTCATACATTTTGATGCCAGCTGCAAGGAGAAGTGGGAGCAGGGCCTGGGCATGAAAGGATAAACTCCCCTTCCCGAAATACCCACAAGAGATGTACAATACCCCATTCTGAACCGTTCTGCATAACCAAACCAAATTGCTTCACACCCTCCCATTGCAAGCTTTATTCAAATGCACTTTCTGGAACTGGAAACACATGGACCATTTGATGCCTCATTCCTCTCTGCTCTGGGTTGACCAGAACACACCTAGAGTAAATTATAGCATTCAATTCTAGGTGCATTTTAGGAAGGACATTGACAAGCTAGAATGCATCTAGTGAGAATGTGTCCAGATAAGGTGCCTGAAAGGGAAAACCTATGAACATAGGTAGTCCTCAACTTACGTCTACAATTGAGACCAAAATGTATGGTAGGTTGCTAAATGAGAAATTTGTTAAGTGAGTTTTACCCCATTTTACAACTTTTCTCACGTTTGTTAAATGAATCACTGCAGTTATAACACGGTTGTTAACTGAATCTGGTTTCCCCACTGACTTTGCTTGTCAGAAGGTCGCAAAAGGGCATCACATGATTCCGGGACACAGCAATGGTCATAAGTATGAGTCGGTTGCTAAGCATCTGAATTTTGATCATGTGACCATGGGGATGCTACAACTGTTATAAGTGTGAAAAATAGACATAACTCACTTTTTTCAGTGCCGTTGTAATTTAATGACCGTTAAACGGTCACTGGATGAACTGTTGTAAGTCAAGGACTACCTGTAATGGCTGGAGGCATTAATTATGTTTAGCTAGGAGAAGAGAAGGCTGAGGGAGGACATAATAGTTCAGAGATATTCCAGAAGGAAAGGGAAGAAAGAACATGTTTAAAATACAATGAAGAATACTGCCATTTGACATCAGTAAGAAAATCCTTTAATGACCAGTTGGGAGTTAAGATGGCCTTGGAAAAGGTGCTTTACAGATCATAAAGCACTTTTGGCTATTGTAAAATGTAAAATGTTGCCACATGACCATATTCCAGGCTCTTGGCAACTGGCTCATATTTATGACCGGTTGCAACATGGTCCTATGACCACAATTTGCAACAGTTGTTGCCAATTTATGGTTTTAAAAGAAGCCCATTTGGGAGAATGGATTAGATTTAGGGCTGTGTGATTCGCTTAACAACCACCATAAAAAAAGTTGTAAAAGTGGATTCAGTGATATGAGTGCCTCAACTTATGACCATCACAACTTACAATTTTAATTCTGGTCCCAATTGCATGGTAAGCGAAGGACTACTTGTATTTGTTCCTACGTTACTTCTTGAAGGCTTTTGGGACGGGACAAACAATTGGTTGAGAAGTGTTTACTATGCTCTTCTGGCATTCACTGAACACAAAAGGGCATTTTCCTGGAATGTTCTTACCTTATGTGCCTTTTCCCAATGTCCAGCTTGGGTGTACATATCAATGGCATCCTTGATGTGGTCTCCTTTGACATATAAATCCTCTGCTATCTAAAGGGACAAACAGCTTGTTATTTTTCTATTGTGTCAATGGATGAGTGTGTGTGGAGGGAGAAAGTTGTTACCTCATACTCTTGCAAGGCTGCATAGTGTTGGGCAATTTTGGGGTAATAGTTGGCTGCTGTTTTCCTATCCTGCATGTCAAGAATGTATATAGCTTTCTTCCACTGCCGAGCCCCAATGGCTGCTTCAATGGCCTTGATAGCACACCTGGAAAAGATAACATTCCTTAGAGCAGGGGTGTCAGATTGAGGGCCACATCAGGGTTGTGTTTGACCTCAGGTGCCCAGGGGGTGTCATGGCCAGCTTGACGTCACTCGTGTCAGGGCACCTGTAGCAGCCCAAGTGCTCTGCCTGCAAAAACGGGCTCCCAATCTCTGTTTTCAGCTGGGGCGGCTTCCTGCAACCCTCTGCCAGCGAAAATGGAGCTTGGGAGGACTGCATTCACTGGCAGAGGATTGCAGGAGGCCATCCCAGCTGAAAATGGAGATTGGGAGCCTGTTTTCACTGGCAGAGGCACTGCAGGCCAGTCCTTCACTGTTTCTAGGGCAGCCCCATGGGCCAGATCTAAGCACTCTGTGGACTGGATCCGGCCCACAGGCCTTGAGTTTGAAACCCTTGCCTTAAAGCACCCTGATCCTGGGTGCCAGTCCAACATACAACTTTTAGGGTACCAGTAACTACAAGAAAGTAGCCCCAAAGAGTCTAGTCAGTATGCCCTCCACAGACCTGGCCTCAATGTAGTGGTTAATAGCTGCATCTAGTTGCTTCTGTTGTACAAGGTGGTCTCCCCAGGCCTCCTCCAGCTTTACCACTTCTGCTGGAAAAACTGAACGAGAAAGTTCTACAGCTGCAGGGAAAGGAAGAACAAAGAGCATGTAAGGTGAACTAAAGGGACCAGATCTGGGATAAGCAAATCTCTTAAGAAGAATGCAGAACCTAAATCTGCCAATCCAAGGATGGGAGGGAGAAACTGTCTTTTCTAAATCTCTCTTCCCTTGGTTCTTTTTTCTTTTTGAGGTTTTTTTTTTTGCCATAAATAGGATTTGCTACATACTGTATTTTTTGCACTAGACACACTTTTCCCATTGCCACCTCCGCGCACCCCAATTTTGGCCTCCGCATGCTCCATTTTGTCCTCCATGCGTCCCATTTTCAGCCTGTTTCAGATGGCGGGGATTGCTGCTGTCACTGTTGCTCTTGGCGGTGATAGGCAGTGGCATTGCCGCCTGGAATGGAGCGAAAATGGGATGTGCGGAGATCAAAAATGGGACGTGTGGAGGCTGAAAATGGGCGCGGAGGCCGAAAATAGGGTGAGCAGAGGTGGTGATGGGTGGTGGTGATGGGTGGCAGTGATCCCCACAGCCTGGAACAACTGATTGGCGGTATTCTGAGAGGACGATCCAACTGTCAATCAGCTGCTCGTACTAAATCAGGCTGTGCTGAAGCTGACCAGGCTGTTTGCTGTTTGCTGCAAGAAGGCAAATTGCTGGGAGGTAGAGGCAGATTTTTTTTTCTTGTTTTTCTCCCCAAAAGCTACGTGCGTCTTATGGTCTAGAGAGTCTTATAGTGCAAAAAATACGGTAAGTAGTCCTCATTTGCCTTGTTAATGATCATTCAAAGTTGCAATGGTGCTAAAACAACATAATGAACTCCCTTTTATGATTTTCACATTGCCCCTCTGCTTTTATTTTCACTTGCTTATTTATCTCACACCAAAATATCCTCAAAGAGAAAGAAGCACAGTTCAGCTGAAGGACGTAGTAAGAAGCAAAGGAAAACTGAAGTAAAACCATAAGCACGATCCCATGATATTCACTTAATGACTGCTTCAATAATTTGAGTTGCTGGTTCCAACTGCAGTTGCTAAATGAGGATTCCCTGTAAATGACTTTGTTCTGCCTTCTAATATTAAAATTTTTCAACAAACTCTCAATACAAAATGTAGAAAATATAACATTTGAGAACTTATAGTCAAAGTGCAACCACAGAAGAGCCTTCTTTTCTCTCTCTCTTACCTTTCAGAAATGAGTTGCCCTTGTGATAGCACTCTAGTGCTCTTTGTGGGTTCCGAATTTTTTCAAAGAGTTCCCCGGCCTGTAAAAGGGGAGAAATGCATCGGCTGAAAGTTTTCCAGAGAAAAACTGCCCAACAATACCCAATTTTCAAAGGCAGATCAACCACTTTTTATGCAGGGAAATATTCTGTAAGCAAAGTGAGGTCTATCAAACTTCCTCCTGCTGTCAGACAACCCAACTGACTCCCTACATCCCTGTATGTTTTCTCATGGAATGATGACATCTCACTGCTCCAGGCATCACTACGAAAGTCTTTAGACTGAAAATCACTGCAGCAGAATTGGAGACTTTGAAGTGCCTTGAAAATTGAACAACTTTGTGGCCTCATACTAATAACCCATTTATAATTTTAAAAAAGGATGTTTGGGGGAAAAGAGTAACCAAATTTAGAGAGTAATTACAAGATTTAATGAATTAAAATATAGAGTATAACTTCTACTAGACTGACCCGTAGAAGAACTTATCTTTCCTTTCTCTTAGTAAAGGTTCTTTTTTTCATCTTGAGGCAAAACGTAAACCTTCAAAAAGAGACTAATATGTGTAGTCCTTAGAAACACATTGAAATTAATGAGCTGAAGGCAAAAGCAACCGATAGTCTAGGCCAGGGTTCCCCAACCCCTGGGCTGCGGCCCACTACCAGGTTGTAGCCTATTTGGAATTGGGCCATGCAAGTGGCGAGCTGACCCGTGTGCATGCAGTTCAACTTGCACATGTGGCAGGGTGGCGTGCACTCATGCACACACATACACACTTGCGCAAGTTGAGCTGCGCATGAGTTGAGCTGTATGCATTTGTGCATCGGCCATCCTGCCACTTGCACGGCCCAGTTCCACTCCAGCCAGGTCACTAAGGTTTGGGATCCCTGGCCTAGGCCATCCTCCTATTCCATCATTACCCTCATTGTCACATAGGTCCTTTTTCTTTCAATCTCTAAAAAAAGCAATGAACTTGTTTATTGTGAGCTCTACCCCCTTTCCAACTCTGCCAATCTAGCCACACTTACCACTCTTTCATAGTCTCACCTTACTGCTCACTGCTGTGTAAATTATCATCTATGGCCTAGATAACATTGGGAAGATCTGCCAAGATCCTATCAACTACAACCCTGAAGAAAATGAAAGGAAGGTAACAAGCATACCCACCATTGCCACTGGGTGATGTACGTCTCCTTCAAAAGAGGAATGCAACATAATTAAAGAGGCTGTATATCTACTGAACATTCTGAAGTTTAATAGATGCCTCACCTGCTCATAAAGCTCTCCTCGAACGAGGGCTGTAGCAATACGATTGATGAGATCAGTATTAGCCAGCAGCTCTTCTCGGTCCATGGTCAGCTGTGCTGCTTTAGCTGGTAGCCCAGCCTTCAGGTAGAGGCCAATGGCTGCTTGCAAGTCCCCTTGGATCTCCTGCACTTCAGCAGCCCGCTCCTCCTGCTGTGTCTGCAGCAGCCACTCATAATAGCTTTGACGCAATTTTTCTAATGCAGGATGGTTCTAAGAGAGAGAGAGAGGACAACAGAGGAGGAGATACCACACCATCCCAGAAAGTCATGATCTTAAATCTTCAGTGCCTCGCTTACTTTTGCCTCTGCCACTGAGATGCATTCATCCCACATGTGAAGCTCTTGATACATCTCCATGGCCTCCTCCACAGCATTCTAAAAGAGGGGAAATAGCATGGGTTAGGGTACAGAGAGGCGTGGGGGATGGAAATGTTCAAAATAAGCAATCCCTGCTCCCAAACGTACCTGCTCCAGAAAGATCATCTCTGCCAGCTTGTAGTTTTTTTCTAACATAGCCAGGCGGACTCGGACTTGATAATAGTCTGTGCCATCCCCTCCCTGAAGCGAGCAATTAAACAGAGGAGGAAATGTCATTCTCAAACTGTGGGAAAAATAGACTGCCCTCTCCAACTCCATCCATGTAATTTAAGCACCTGCCAAGTGCAAGGAGAACCCAGATGAGACAAGTGCTCTATTGGATCAGTAGGTTCTTCTTTCCCTTTGAGGCAAGAGTTCCTAGACTCCTAGATTTTTGCCATCACACCTCCCTTTAATGTAATCTTAATGTAGATACCCTCATCCAAAAACTCAAAATGGACACAGATAAGCAATGTAAACAGTACAATTAATCTTTGGGAAAGGTGGATTTATTGTAGCAATGTAACATTATTCAGCCCTTCCCGGAACTCTGTCTGTACCTCCCCAATTTGGGAAGCCCTGGTTGAAGGGAAAGGAAATATTAGGAATATGGATAGGGAAACCTAGGCAATAGGAGCATTAAAAGAGCAAAAGCAAGATCTGCATTTCACTCACGTATTCCTTGGCCACTTGGTCAGCAATCTCATTTGTTTCATGGAGAAACCGAGCCTTGGATACTTGTCCAAGAGCAGCAAAACACCTAGAAGAAAATATTATTAGGGTTTATTTTATTTTATTTTAGAAATTTCTATTTATTTCAAGATATAAATCTTATATATATAAGATTATATCTTTATATAAATATAAAGATGCCCAACTCAAGACAGGGTGATTCTGGGTGGTGCACAACAAAAACACATAATAATACAAACAGAAAACAACCAATATATAAATTCAAAGGATTGCAGATTTTTGTGGTCTAAAGTGGATAGGAAGCAGAATAAAGTATCTTCCAGCTCATAACTGATCTAAAGGAAATTCTTAAAAATAAAAATATAACTAGTAAAAAGGTGAGTAACAAGATTTAACAAGCAGAAATGACCATCCCAATCCCTTATTTCACGAAAGATGGCAGACTGAATCAAAAAGAATTCCTTGGTTTAAGTGGATTGCTTTCTGAGTGACCCTGTGGGAGAACTAGGTTAACCTATGGCAGGGTTGTCAAAGTCAAGGCTCGCGGGCTGCAGGGTGCTTAGATCTGGCCTGTGGGGCTGCCCTGGAAACAGCAAAGGACTGGCCTGTGGTGCCTCTGCCAGCGAAATTGGGCTCCCATGTGTCCCTCCCGAGCTCCATTATCGCTGGCAGAGGGTTCCAGGAGGCCGTCCCAGCCAAAAATGGAGACTGGGAGTCCGTTTTCACTGGCAGAACACTTGGGCTGCCACAGGCACCCCGACACTAGTGACGTCAAGCTGGCCACACCCACCCTGGCCACACACGGACATCAAACACAACCCTGATTCGGCCCTCAGTGAAATTGAGTTTGAAATCCCTGATCTATGGTATCAAAAAAACAGTAGTCTGTCAGCATCTTTTCCAACTAAGAAATTTTATAACCTGCATCCATATAACCAATTTGTCTTTCACCATCATCCCATCCCAATTTCAATCCTACATCAGTCTAGCCACTATGCATGTCAGGAGCTGAAATGGAATGTACCTGACAAAAGCTTGTGCCTTTTTAGAAAATGCGTTTGCCCAAAACCAGACTCCTGATTCTCTGGCTAACAGTGCCAGATTAACTCTACCAGATACTTTTGGGGAGCTTGCTGGGCCAAATCACTCACCTTTCAGAAATATGCAGCTGTTTGGCCTCCAATGCTAGTCGACTTAGTGTCTTCCACATGGCCTCTGTCTCAGCAGACATCTCCAATGTTTCTAAGAAAGCTACAGCTCTAAAAGCAGAAAGCAAAGGGGCTGAGTAGCAGTCACCCATAGCATTGGGACACTGAACAATTAAGAATGAGGAATCAGATTTTCCCCAAACTTTCTGTAGACTCTGCCAAGTCTACATGCAAGGGCAGATTCCTCCCTTCAAGAGTAAGGGTGGACTGACTTTGCTTGCTCCTGGATCCCCACCAAAGCTTTTCTGGAGGTGTTGCTTGGTGGCTGGTTCCAGATTCTTACCTGGCTGGAAATGTAAACCTCTCTGGAATCCATTTCAGCCTCTCACCTGTGGTAGTCACCATCATCAATTGCTGTGCCAAACTCAATGAGCCCCTCATCCAGAGTGTAGGACACGGTATTTACACCCTCAGTCACAATCACCTCTGTCTTCCCATTGCTCCTCTCCAAGTCCACAATATCACCCTGCAGGACACAATTTTTTAAAACTTAGTTCATTTCCCACACTGTATAATCTGCCAGGCTAGCTCTTCCCTTCCCTTCACTAGCTGAGAGATTGTGACCATCTGCAGCCTCGCAAACTCCAGCTAATCTTTACCAACTAAGCACTTAAGCCAGATGCTGGTCTGAGACCAGCAGGTGGAGAGCAAATATTACCTTCATGGGGAACATGGTCACTCGTTCTGGTGTATCAATGTTATACCATACACAGAGACTGTTTCGATTCTGGGCTACCACCACGTCACTCCCTGGAACCCATTGCACGTAAGAACAGTAGCTAAGGATAGTGGTCTTTACAGCATTGTTGATGTCATAGAGATGCAGCTGGGAATTATAACAGGTGAGGTGGGTGGGAGAAAAGAAACACAGCATCAACAGAGGCATGTTTTTCATGTTATCGTTCTTCATTCAGGGTCCCCATACAACATAATTCCCTCCCCTTCTATCTCCTCCTGTTACCTTCATCTTTTTATCTCGGAAAAGCAATTTATGACCAGTTTCATTCAGCTCCAGCCAGTCAATCTTGCTGTCATGGCTGATAGTGCCAATATTATAGCTGGCCACAAGGTCCACTTAAGTCAGGAAAAAAGGTACAAGGGTCGGAATTAAAGCTGAGATCAACCTCAATCAGTCAAAGCTTGGGTAGAAAAGAAGAAGGAACTTCACTCACCTGCTGCAATGGTCTTAATGTCAACTAAATAAGCCAGTCTTTTGTTCTCCTCAGTTCCTCGTTGCCTCCTCTCATTGAGTCGGACACTTAAAAAAAAGTGCAAAAATGAGAACAGGTATGTGCATGTTGGAAGGGAAGGTGCTTTTACTCTTCAAGTTCCAACAGCAGAAAAAGATCTCATTATTCACCTGATGAGATGGGGGTTCATGAACTCGGTGCGCACAGAACCCAAAATCTCATTACTCCCATATTCCACTACAGTCAACTCTCCTGCATTGAAGATCATGCAGACCTAGGGTAAGATGGGAAGCATGACAATCTGAATGGCAAGGAAAAGGGGCATGGGGCCTTCAAACGCCATGGCTTCTCATACTTCTTCCCCTTCCAATATTACAGAAATGCCAACCAGAAGAGTAGAACACACTCTTGCAGAAAGAAAACTAAGAGAGAGGAATACTTGCAAGATTTGAATGGGTAGCATGCAGCCACTTACATTTTCATTGTCAAAGAAAAACTTCTCATTCCCACCAGATCCCTGCCAGGCCACCTGAGAAGAATAGACAGTGTGCATGAAATCAGACAATCTTACCATGTTCACCCCATTCGCACTTGTCTGATACGATTTGACAAGATTGGTCTTTTACATAACATGCTTCCACTAGCACAGGGGTGTCAAACTCAAGGCCTGCGAGCTTTAATCTGGCCCATGTGGCCAGCCAGGAAATGGCAAAGGACCGACCTGCAGTGCATCTGGCAGCCAAAACAGGGCACAGGAGGCCATGCACCCCATATTAAGGCTGGGTGGCCTCCTGCAACACTTTGCTGGCCAAAACAGGGCATGGGGGGGGGGCGTGCACAGCCCCCTGGGATCCATTTTCAGCCTGGATGGCCTCCTTCTGTCCTGTCTACACAGACCCCTGCGGAGGAGAACTACAATGCTGATCCAGCCCTTGAAGAAATCCAGTTTGACACCCCTGCATTCAGGATGGATTTAAATCACGATTTAAATCATTATTTAAATCACTAGTAAAAAGGATTGATTTAAATCAACTCGATTTAAATCATATTTTTAAAAAAGCAACTGTCATCTCTGTCCCAGTGGCTCCTCCTCTGACCCACTGTTGACTCACCGACAGTCCCAATACTGCAGAATTCATAGCCTCATGCTACATAATTAAGCTCTATTTCATGCTGAATAATCTAAATTATTAATGTAACTTAGATAGAAAACTACCTTTAGATAGATTTTTACTCCAAAAGCATTTTATTAAAATAAATTTAATAAAAAATTTAAAAATCTGATTTAAATTTAAAAAATCCAATTTTTCTGATTTTTTTTTAAATCATCAATTTTTATCCACCCTTCCTGCATTTCTCATCATGCATGCTGAGAAATTTAATTTAAGGGTGCCATGACTGAAAAGAGGCAGAAGTATTCAAAAAGGTTAAGCTGACTTTTATAAACTATTGTCTCCCTCTGGGAAATCATAGGAAAATGGCGAAGTCCCTGGTATTGAGGATTGACATTTGGAAAAAGAGAGAAAGGATAAAGGTTATCCAGCAAAAATGGATGAACAACCGTCCTCTTAGCCAAAAAAGCTGCAGCAAAGCCAAACCAAAACCATGGCAAAGTGATAAACAGCAGAGATCTCAGGGGGAGATTTAGATTACTGTAACGTTTAGATTACTGTAACTCCCTCTACATGGGGCTGCCCTTGAGGTGTATCCGGAGGCTACAGTTGGTTCAGAATGCGGCCGC